>JAVQJX010119757.1:0-12623 GCA_036025115.1 Ambassis agassizii | reverse complement strand
GTTAAAATATCAAACATAAGCAATTCAAATAATAGATCATTTAGTTTGATCAGTTGGCTCCATATAAGATCTAAAAAATGCAAATCAATATTTTTCAATGATTTCTTTTTTTAGTGTCTTTCAGCTCATTGTTTTGGTTTTTCCTGTTTTGGTTCACTCTCACAGCTAACTGCAGGGTTAAGGACTTCTTACTGGACTGGATACTCTGATTAATTATCTAGCAAACATATAATATTTTTCTCAGAAGCTGCTGAACACCAAAAAAAAAGGAGAAAATAATGAGACTAAATATTGATCTGTAGCCGATGCTAAAGGGGTAGCTTGTGTCTTTAAAAGAGATCCTGACAAAGTCTCGAAACACAGCAGTGAGAAAAACCTGCAGACAGAAAGCAGAAATGCTCCACAGCTAGCAGGTGACAAGCTAATATTTGTCTGAAGGACCAAAACAAATCAGAAAAACAGATCTTAGATTAGAAAATCAATCAGTTTTATGTCATTATTAGGTGATAACTATGTCTACATTAAAGTGTATGATGAGCTACATTAGTCTGATGAAGCTGATAAATCACTTCTAGTAAAACACAAAATCTGGATGTTTGTGTATAAATCAGGTAAAAACCATCATAATCTGACTCCTCCCTGGATTAAACATCTACTGTCTAAGATTGCACCGCAGATAAGCAAACCACAACACTTCACTGAGTCATAATGCACACAGGCTTCCAGCTCCTGGTGTCATATTATTACTACCCGGTCATGCGTTTTACTGTATAAAGGCAATAGGAGGCAACAGTCGAATACATTTGCTACAAGAGAAAGAGCAGAAAGTCACACCATGTTCCAACAAGAAGAGCGCTGATGTTTTTGCTTTATAGCAACATGCTACCACGACCCTCATAGAAACACCTGAAATGGGACAACAACCATGACTACACACGACTAACCGGAGAGCTTAGTTTACAGCAGGTCGCTCATGAGCCTGCGTCACTCTGAGGCACGTACGACACACACAGCTCCGCTTCCTATCTGAACCGCACCTTCCTCTTCTTCCTCTCGCTCGCATGCAAACTTTAAAACCGCACCTCCTTCCTCAACATCCTCCCTCCCTTTGAATGACATCTTTAACTGTGTGTCTTGGTTAAAAAAAAAAAAAGAAAAAAAAAATCTGTGCGTGTTTTTTCTTCTTCTGAGATTTCTGAAGAAAAAAACAAAAAAAAAACATCCGCTGTATTGCTTACACAGGAAGAAAGATACAATAAATAAATACAAAAAAAAAAAAAATCAAGGGAAAGAAGGAAAAGAAAGACAGAAAAATAAGATCCAGAACGGAACAACGAAGCTCATTTTTACACAACTTTGTCACTCAAACACATCATCACAAACACAGAGAATAAAGAGTTAAACAGCCTACTTGTTGTCTAGCTTGTTTTTTTTTTTGTCAGCTTGTTTATGAGTGAAGAGAGAGGAAGTGATGATGAGATGGACACTGAATTACTATGATGTGACTGAAGCAGAGCGGTTACATGGGAAAAAAGAGAAGCTATGAGTCCGACTGACGGGGTTTCCACGCCGTTTATAGTTGACACATGAAGTGAGTGGTGAGAGATGAGGAGGCGAGGTCAGAGAGAGTCCACCACCAGGCTTTTAGGTAGAGAGGATGGAAGGTGATGATGCTGAATAAATTTGCTTCACGCTGATTCCCACCAAGGCCCAAGCATAGTCTGTATAGTCACTTAAGAGGGTGGGGGTGCTGATGATATCAGAGAACAGGTGTGATGACAGATGATTCATTTTTTTTTTTTTTTGCAACAACAGATTACAGATAAAAGTGGGCAGAGAGGTCAAGATCCGTTTAAGAGGCTGCCGTCGTCCCCCTGGACCTCCACCTGGAGACGCAGCAAGGAGGGGGCGGAGGGGGAGTCAGTGAGGGAGACACTGTGTGGAGCCGGGTGGTGGTGGTGGTGGTGGTGTAAGGAGTAGGAGGAACCATGTAGGGGTCTGTCGCTGTTGTCCTGGGAGGCCGGCCAGGTGATGATGTCGGCGCCGTGGTCCGTGCGAGAGCGAGCATTCTCGCGGAAGTTGAGCTTGAAAGACTCAATCTGCAGCAGAGAGGAGGGGGAGGAGGGGGAGAAAATAATAATAATAATAATAAACAAAAAAAAAAAACAGAGAGAGAGAGAGAGAGAGAGAGAGAGAGAGGAGGGGGAAGGGGGGAGGCGGTGATGTTGTGGGGGGAAGTTGAGATGAAGAGGGCAGAGGGATAGTAGAATTAGATGCCTGCAAGATAAGAAGTCAAAAGACGACGGTGTGATCAGGCGCTTTGGACTGCAGGCATTATGAGCACAGCACATTCACATACTGCAGTCACATCTTTCAACTGTGCCGGTCGTCTGTCTCCTCCTGCTGTGTTTCCTATGAGAGGCAGCAAACTGCCCTGACACACACACACACACAAACTTACTTGTCTCCGGGATACGTGAGTCCAGAGCCTGGGGCTCCCGGAGGCCCTCACTATCACAGGGAGCCCCATCCTTCAGCCCATTCTCCTGGGCAGCGGGGCTCCCGGCCAGCCCCTGCTCGGAGCCTGGGGCCGGGGCCGGGCTGCCGCTCAGGGGACTCCCACTCCCCTCTGTTGTCTCCTGGGCCCCCTCAGCCTAGAAACACATAGCAAGGGCGTGTCAATTGGTGGGGATGGAGATGGAAGAACCTGACTCCAAATCTGTGTCACTGCACTAGTTTTATATGAAAGAATATATTTACAAGTATTACAATAATTCCTTTAATTTAGTAGCTAAGAGATCTGGAGTCAGATTAGAGTGCAGAGAGATGGAATTACAACAAATAAAAAACTCATAAATAACTGAGCATGCCTCATGAAAGCAATGAAAGAACACAAACATATAGAAAAGCCGGGTGCAAAAAAAGTGCTGAACCATAAACACACAAGGGTCACACAGCTAGCTTAGTGAGCTAGTTCCAGCCTGTCCACTCATACAGCACAACAACCAGCCCCACACTCAACAACACAAAAAGACTGTGCACGTCATTTTGTGTTGTTGAGGATGGGTATCATCACCATGGTAATCACTAGCTAGCAAGCTCACATAGCTTGTCTCAAACTTTTGTTTGTATGAACATGGGTGTTTACTCGTCACCATGGTAACGGAAAATGACCTAAACTGTTTTTTAACAAGCTACAACATTTTGGAATGTGCTTGTGCTGCTTTGAGACTTTATTTGTCTCCTGTCTCTGTCAGCAGGATGCAGGATGAACGAGTCTCTTCATTGGATTTGGCAACAAATCACAATAAGAGAGAATATGAATGACCTTTTCTTTTAAAAAGCAAAAAGATGCCACTGCTATTCATATGAACAGTCATCTTTCTCTTGACAGCGACACAGCATGAAACACAGTGTGAGACATTGCGTTACAAAAAAAGTGTGCAAAAATCAAAGGAAACTGTGTGACTTAAAAATAAACTTCAAAATGAAGACTATTCTTAGCAATGATCATGACAGAAATGTCTGTGAAGATGAGGACGTGATGAAGGAGGACATCATGCAATGATCACCAAACACAGATGGGCTGCCATAGGCTGAGGGGACAGGTGACATCATCATCACCATCTCCGTAATTTAGCACATTTTCCTTCCTTTTATCAGTCTGCAGGGCCGTCCTATGATACATATGCTACAGAGCAGAGCTGAGCGCTGCAGGAGACGATCAGATGGCTGATGACGAGCTGTCAGTATCATCAGTGACTGTAGCTTGAAGCCAACCAGCATCATTTTCAGTCATTATGAACAAAGAGGTGGAAAAGTGTGTCCCATACACAAACATGACACATTTTCACATATCAGCATGCAGACACAAACGCACAACGATCTTCTAGTGACTTGACCGACACACAAACGCAAGTTGTAGTCGGGGTTGTGCTGGCTAGCTGGAGTCTTCCTGTATGACTGGTTTCTGTGTGTTTATTATTATTATTACAATGCAGCAACAAGCTGTTTTCATCAGCTGTAAGTCATGCATTTAATAATGAAGGTGATTCATGCAATGCACATGTCATTAGAACTATAACTACACTTCAACCAGAACAGGACATGAGGGTCTCAGGACACAGTAACAGAGTGTGTGTGTGTGTGTGTGTGTGTGTGTGTGTGAGTCTCACCTTGATGTTTCCTCCACCAGGTGAATGGCTCACATTATCCATGGAGCCCACTTTGGACTGAGCCTTTTCCCTAAACTTCACTTTGTGGGACTCGATCTTCACGTCACCACCACCTGCAGCACACATGATCACACATAATCATCAAGCTATGAGAGCTGCCATGTGCTCTGTCATGGTGTCCATCTTCACAGTCTTTGACGCTTTTAAACATGTCTCTGCTCACCAGGCTTGTGCTTGATGTTGTCCTTAGATCCACACTTTGAAGTCACTTTGCTCACATCTAACTTCTTGTTGAGGATCTGCACCTGTTAAAATGTTACAGAAGCATTTTTCTTTTTAAGTAAATGCTCAGTTTCTTTGTTAAATAGCCAGGTAATTAAAAATACACCAGCAGGATCCTCAGTTTGGCGGCAAATACACAATCCTGGTTGATGAAAAAAAAATGTTTATTTTGTGTATAAACATAACAGAATAGAAAAATTAAGACATCATTTCAAGAACCCAGAATTCCCAAATTTATCTCACAGAAGCAGACAGTGACAGAGCCAATCAGAGGCCGGGGTATGCTTAAGATTTAGTGAGTTAGTAGCAGGGCAGGACAACACAGGAATAGTTTAAGGAAGCAAACAGGAGTGGGAAGAGGGTTCTGGAAACAGGTGGGTATTTTAAGCTTGCTAGCCTGCTGCTCACGTCCACCGTCAGAGTCCAACCAAGACCAGCACTTAACTTCAACGTCCAGGACAGTTTAAGAGATGAAAATGAAACATTTCATCTTTGCTCTGTTGTGCCGAATTAACTGGCTGATACATATGAGCTCTGGTTGTGGGCCAACTCGGTACTTACATTCCCTCCACCAGGAACATGCTTCATATTGTCCTTGGAGCCCAATCGAGAAGTGACGTGGCTGAAGTCCAACTTTTTGGTGACTATGTGAACCTACACAGCACAGCAGCAAGGAGGAGAGCAGAGAGAGGCAAAGAGGAGGAAGAGGAGGAAGCAGGATTAAAGGAACAGGGCAGAAGGAAGGAGCAAGGTTCACCTGGGAAACATGGCTGCAGATGTTAAGGCTAATCTTACTAACTGTTGACACAAAGGGACTTGGGGAGTTGGGGGCAGTTTTATCAGAAAGCAGAAGCTGCTGAGGATCACACACATGCAACACAACATTTACACGCAACATATCCCTGCTCTGTTATGGACTCTCAGGTTAGCACAGTTAGCATCACTTGTATTAGAGCAGGTTAGTGTGCTACAGCTAACAAACTGCATGTGCATCCCAACAGGAAACACTTTTCTGTCTATTATATAACAACCCCCTCATGCAACATACAGTATGTATCCATATACCAACATGAAACCAGGCTCCTCTTCTTCTTCTAGTCCCTGGATGAAGCTGATTATCCTAAGACTTCATTATTCAAGCTAATACTCAGACTCAGGAGTGAATTATAAATCAGCATTTCAGACTTCAAAATTAATTATTACCTTCATGGATTTATGGATGCTAATTAACAACGTCTCTGTCAAAACAACCAACCTGAAATAATTATCCAAGGTTGTAATTACAGTGTAAATTATCCAGAGGCCTGTCTGGATTACTGTCTGAATCCATGCCGAGGATGTGTGTGTGTGTGTGTGTAAGAGAGGATGAGTGACATGAAGGTTTGAAACTCTTGAAGACGGGTTCACAAGGACAAAAAACAAAAACCATACAGAAAATACAGAGACATAAATCAACTGAAAGGATGGAGAATGTGATGGTGGGTGGAGAGGGGACTCACTTTGCCCTGGCTGGTTTCTTTGGAGGCCACGCCCCTGCTCTGAGAGGCAGATGACACCTGGGGAAACAAGTCCACTGTGGATCAACACCTCATAACAACACAAAGGAGGCAGTGCAGGAGGAGGAAGAGGAGGAGGAAGAAACTAAAATGCTCCTTTAAACGTTCCACACACATGCGTCAAGAGCCTATAGGAAGGATCTAAGCTGGGAGAATGGGTGATAAATGAATATGGAGAGATATGAAAGATGTGAATGTGTGTTGAAATCCTGCAAAACAACTACTGAGGATGAAGAAGTAGTTCCTTTAAGAGGAAACAGAAAGCAGAGCAACATGTTAGGGCAGCAGGACCTACGTACCTTCCCTCCTCCGGGCTGATGCTTGATGTTGTCTGTGGAGCCGATCTTGGAGCGGGTGTTGCGTATGTCGGGAGCCGGTGCAGTGGCCGGGCGAGAGGTGGTGGTCCTCGTGGTGGTGGTTGCTGTGGTAGAAGAGGAAGTCCGGGGGACGCGAGGCACCGGGGGCTTCTTCTCTGGTGCTGTGGCCGTGGTGCCGGATGGCGTGGCTGGTTTGGATGCGGTGGTTCGTGGGCGAGAGGCGGTGGTGGCTGAAGCAGTGCTGCGGGTGGTGGTGGTCTTGGTCTTGATGGAGTCAGCTGCAAGAAGGGACAGTTTTATGTAGTTTCTATTGTGATTTTAGAGTAAACTATTTTGGCTCAAAATGAAACACTGACCCCTTTCTTTTCTTATTATACCACATTCATCCTTTAAGTTGATGAAAGCAATGTTTTTAACACCCAGTCTACAGGGTTTAGCTGCGTCTTTTACTTTTCAGCCACTGAAGCAGTACGACCAATTACAATCCTCAAATTCACACAAACATATCAGCTCTTTATAGTGCTGATGCACGTGTCCTGCTGTCAATCCTCCCCGACAGCCTCTCCAATAAATCTGGCTCCTGTTAAGACATGTTTAATTGAGAAAATCCTCCCCCACACTTCCACATTTCTAAAGAGGAATTTGACTTTCTGGCAGATCAGACAACCCGAGGCTGCATCAGCAGGAGCTGTAAACTCCTGTCAACAGCACAGGGACAGTAATCCACAGGCTGCTGCAGTGAAGGTTTTTTAACTCTCCAGCTCATAAAGCCTCGCTCCCTAACAGAGCCTGCCCGGCATTGTCACGGTTGGACAGCGTATGTGTTACTCCTGCTGACAGCTCTCCTATTGCCAAAATGTAAAATAATCCATCAACAGGAGGAGTAAAGCTCAAGCTGCACAAAGAGAGAAAGAGAGAAAGGAGGCAAAACGGAGGAAAGAAAGGGGGCGCCAGAGATCAGTGCTTTTATTGCACAGCTTTCCTGCATTGTTTTGATTCTTAACAATAACACATTATATACAGACTTTATACATAAACATGGTGCGTTCAGAGGCCTGCAGGTTTGTGTGTAAATCTGGTGTCTAAACATGAATTCAGCTCTGAGTTATGTGACACTGTGTTCTTCTATAAGATGAGAACGTCAAAATAATTTTCCACGGCAACAAATTTGAGACACAGTGCCACTTTTGAGGTGGAATTTCACCAGGAAACCTTGACTATAGGATCCAGGTCTGCATCAAGGTGATGGCCTCGAGCTACAGGAGCAAATGAGTTCTTCCACCTGACAGTCAGGGCAGGAGCAGACGAGGAGGCAGGGTTTTACCTGTGGAGGTCTTCAGAGTGCTGGCCTTCTTCTCTTCTCCTGGCTTGCTCTCTGTCTTAGAGGCTGAAACACAGATTGTCAGTAGATGTGTGAATGCATAAGAAAGCCATTCTCACAGAGTGAAGACAAACATTTACCCAGAGGCTTTTTGGCTGCAGCAGTGGTGGTGGTGGTGCGAGCAGGCGCCGTCGTGCGCGCCGATGTAGCGGTTTTACTGGCTGCTGTGGTGGCAGTTCCATTTTTGGTGTTGGTTTGATTTGAGGTGGCGGTGCTGGCCTTTGGCACCAGGGGGCGCTTCTCTGTGGGCGTCTGTGGAGACAAGAGAGAAAACTCAGGAGTTGGCAGATGTCAGCTGATGAATGAGGGCAAACATCAGCAGCAGGAAATCAAATCAACAAAACAAACAGAAGCCTTAAATTGGGTCACAATACAACTGCTGTCATCAGTTCACACGAATGTTTACGGAGAGAACCGGGTCAAAGATTTCGCCCTGATGCACACGAGATGTAGATTGAGTTTATTCAGCAGCATATAAACCCGTAGGATGATGCCGCGGTCCACATACAGCTGAGCCATCCTGCAACAGACTGGCCAAGCTGAACTGAGTCACCCCGCACCCTTAGGCGCTGAGGAGCTAAATAAAGGCTAGATTTCACACTGGTTAAAGAGGCCACTGAAAGAGGATGACAGCAGTATGGCGCGACTTTTGAGGACACAAAATATGATGAAATGGCACAGAACCATGTCAGGAACATGAGGTTTTACATAGGGCTCCATTTAGTATCTGATCTGGAGCGATTCACTTGTAAAACTACAGCTCAGATTGTTTGTCTCCCCCTTCTGGCTGTGAGGATAATTACACAAACAGCTGATGCTGATTAGATTTACTCCATCAAAATGACAGATTGTTGTCTCAATAATACTCTGCTGCTGTGATTTGGAGATATTATTTTCTGTTTATCTGCAGCTTCTACTCGTACCGTCCCTAAAGCTGCACCCTTTGACTCATCACAGTGTTATAATACACCACTGTGAGCCTGTGCATGCTAAGAGAGCAGACGGACAAATTCCCTGATCAGGGGGGTAGAAACAGATCTCGAAGAGACAAAAAATAAGTGTTTAAAATGCTAAAGTGACCTGATTTTTTTGTAATTTAATGTCACATTAGAGAGGATCAATCATGTCGAATAAAACTGGATTCAGGTTCTGCAGCCTTTCCTGGGGGCTGATACTTACCTTGGGTTTAACGTCACGTGTAGTGGTGGTGTTGGTGGAGGATGTGGGGCGGCTGGTAGAATTGGTGGTGGGCCTTTTAGGGCCTGCAGCGGTTGTAGATGGTGCCTTGGCTGCGGTGGGTTTTTTGTCTGTGGTGGTGGAGGAGGATGTGGGACGTTTGGTAGCGGCTGCTGCAGTGGTACCACCAGCGGCCGCAGAGCTCGGCCGCGTTTTGGCAGCGGCGCTCGTTTTGGCTGCCCCAACTGCAGGCTGTGATGCCAACACATATGCGAGATGGATGGAGGGCAAAATAAGGAGGGGAAGCAAAAAAACAAAAATAAGGAAAATAAGGAAAATGGATGATAACAGCAGCAGGGTTAAGCAGCACGAGCAGCAAATCATGTAAAATAATAAGCTAAAAACAACAGCATTGGAACTGTTTCATTCAAATGGGTGACTTTAAACAGGTTTACATGTAGCATCATAAGCATTACAAAGCAGGGGCAGAAGCATTAGCAGCATGCTAGCTGACATTAGCACTGTCCGTCTATACTGTGCTCTATTCTTTTTGACTTGGCTTACACTCTATTACCCACTTTGTAGCCTAATGTGACAAGCAGCCTCTGACAGTGTGTGAGCTCAGTGTTACTCCTGGATCTCCTACCTTGGTCTTCAGGTCTTTGCTCGGTGTGGCGCTGCTTCCGTTAGCTGCAGGTTTGGTGGGTTTTTTGGCCTTCTCTCCTGCAGCCTTGTCCTTCTTTTCATCTTTCTTCTCAGCTGTCTTTTTTTCTGCCTGCTTCTTGTCCGGCTTCTCCTCCTTTTCAGCCTCCTGTGCTGGTTTCTCTGCAGGCTTTTCTGACTCCTTCTGGTTTTCTGTCATCTTGGCTTGGTCAGCCTCTTCTTTCTTGGTTTCTTGCACCTCTGCTGTCGCTTTTGTCTCCATGTCAGCCTTTTTCTCCGGCTTGTCATAACTGGTATCGAGCTTGACAGGTGTCAGCTGTTCCTCTGGGGTCTTTTCCACTTTATCCGTGTGCTGCTCTTTGCCATCCTTCATCTCTGTCGTCTCGGCCTTCTCAATGGGTTTGCTGTCTGTTTTTTCTTTCTCGACTTTGTGCTCAACTTTCTCTGTCATTTCCACTTTCTCTACCTTCTCCACTTTGTCGGGTAATTCTTCTGTCTTGTGCATGTTATCCTCTTTTCCCTCCTGCTGTTGCATTGCTGCCACTTTCTCTGGCTCCTTCTCTTTCACCTTCTCTGTCTCCTTTTTTTCCACCTCCACCTTTTCTGGCTGCTCTGTAACCTTCACTTTGTCGGCCTCTTTCTCCTCTTTAACCTTCTCTGGCTCCTTATCTTTCTCTTTCTCCTGCTCCTTCAATGCTTCTTTCTCCACCTTGGCTGGAGTCTCACTGCTAGTGAATTCAACTTTCACACTCTTCTGCTCAAATTTCTCCAGGGGGTCGAACAGGTCCACCTTCGTCTGACTTTCCTCCAGCTTTTCCTCCTTCTTCTCTTCCTTCTCCATCTTGTCTGATTTCACTGGACAGTAAGAAAGAAAAACAGGTCAGTTACAGTCAATGAAAGCACTCAGTGTATCCAGCAGCCACCACAAAGCATTTCTCTGCAGCTGCTCTTCAGGTAACAGTTCCACCCAGATGTCACATTAATACACAGAAAAAATGTACGAGTGTGCAGTGTGTGTGTAACAGTACTGTCTCCTTTTGTGACTCTTTGGTTTAAAATAAAAAAATAAAGTAAAAGCATACCATCGAGCTCAAATAGAGTTTATTTTGAGCCCCACTGTGAGCTGTTTGGCCTCTGGGTTTGTGCCTGGTGGAGACAATTTGCTCACTCTTGTACAACACACAAATAACTGCAGCACACTGTTAACTGAATCGATATAATAAGTGCGTACTGTGCAGGGCAGGTATCACATCACATCTCACCTCCCTCCTTCAGCTTCTGCCCTCAGGGAGGAGCTGCAGTTTTTCCTATTTATCCTACCACACTCCTGTTCTCATTTTCTTTGTGCAATATTCTTCATCTTCTCCTCTTCGTCACAACACCACCACAATGTCTCCATTGAGCAAAGCTGAACTGGTTCATTGAATAAACAAAGATGTCTTGCTGAAGCAGAATATTGTGCAATAGAAACAAGATATTTCCCTTCTTGTTGATTCACTAAAATGCATCATCTGTCCTCAGGTGATGATGACCTAAACACATTCACTCTGATTCTAGTAGTGTCCCAGTTTTACCGTATGGTTTAGTTATACGTTCATATGGATGCAGGAACTAGTCATTCAAATGACCTCAGAAAAGAATACGTTAGATCTGCACTTATTGGGCAATTAATCTCCTAATTATACTAAGTGAGTGATTCTCAGCAGGATTAATGATTCTTTGGCCACCTGTGTGATTGTCCTCATGTGATGGAGGTGTCGGTGTGATCTCACCTGGCTGTCTAACAGAGCAGTGTTTGATTTTAAAATGTATATAACAAACTGGGGAAGTGGTACACATAACCATCACACATAACATAAAATAAAGCAAAGACAAAAGGCTGTTCTGCTCTATAACGCCTGAGGGTAGGCATGGGAAATATTGATTAGCAGATATAAAGGAGAATGGGCTGAAAACAGGAGATGAAAACAGTATCATTGATTGGGGAAAAAAGCCTCATGTGACCTGCAGTGACTCAGACCCTGGACCTCTGACAAACATCACATCCAACAGAGTGAACATAAACAGGTGACTGTGACCTGTGTACAAGCTGCCCTAAATAACAAAAGACAACCGTGTGACAGGACGGGAAAATGAGAGGAGAAAAAAAAAAACAACAACAGTGTAAACAATGAGAGACTCAGGAGACCAACTTGATCCTCTAATAAGGCAGAAATCTGATCTGTGTCACAGCTGTGGAAAGCCTGGTGAAAATGGCTTCATTTAAGCCGCCAGCGGGAGGTGTCACCCAGCCCATCACACGACTCTCCACAAAGACAGCCTGTCTTTACTGCACACATGTGAACATGTTTGATTTCTTCCTATTAAGAATCACACTTTACTGTTTCAACCAAACAAATCTGTAAAGCAGAGACGATGTGAAGTAACTAAAAGCGGGAAAGGGACAGTTCAGCAGAGAGGGGTATGAATTGTTGACATAGTCATAGTAATACGGAGACAAAGGATGTGCCTTCAGGGTGATGAGGGACCTTTCATGGCAAGATGGAGGTCAAGAATGATGTCAGTCTGAAGTGCTGGGGGGTTAATTAGCATATAAAAACTGACCAGGCTTTAATGTTTTATTTATAGTGTGAGGTTTGGTCCTTCTGAAACAAGCCTCTCTGCCATTTTTTAAATCTTTTTATTTGCAAGATCACAAACCCTTATTATTTGACTTGTAAAATGTTTAATAAGCATCAACCTTTACTTTTCTTTGTTATTGTCTGAGCTTCGACACTTTTTGAAATTAGCCTTCACGCTAATGATGTCAACCTGCAGCATTCAGCATCAGGATGCCCTGCGGCTGCCTCGCTCTTGTATAATACATGTCTCAGAACAGCAGAGAACAATGAGCATCTGGGTGCAGTGAGCCAGTTTATGAGAGGGGGTTCATTAGCATAATGATAACAGCTCATTTAGGGCTGTTAAGCTAAGAAGAGCACCGCCTCATCACAGGTGTTTTTTTTTTATTATCTTGCCTTATTAGTATGGTGATATTTGCTGACTCGAGTCTCCTGTTGAAAGGCCACTTGTT
>JAVQJX010119683.1:0-10413 GCA_036025115.1 Ambassis agassizii | reverse complement strand
TCACAGACCTGTAATGAAGCTGAGGCGGTTATCTTGGATGTGGATTGAAATGTTTGATGTGGATCTAAACCACACACTACACTTAATTAAAATCAAACGTTATTCGCTATTTGCCGATTTTCCACATTGAACTACAGCGACGCTGTTTAATTTACAGCTGTTTCCGCCTCCTACGCAAGTAGACGCGATTGGTTGCTTGAAGGCGCGTCAAACGTAGAGCTCGAGCACACCTGATGGTCGTTTCGCTGATTGAACTGGGGGCGCGCCGGGTTTAAATGAGGCGCAGAGCACTCGTTTATTGACTTTATAACAAAGCCGGATGTGGTAAAGTCCAATGCCATCCGTTTAACAAACGCTTTTTATCGTAAATCTGCCGTTTTAACCGGAGAGGAGGTCCGACGTAGGCAACATAAGTCCACAGCATGTTTGAGGTAAGCCTAACGGATTCGTTTTCATTCACAAAAATGAGCTCATTTCGTTGCTGTAGCTCGGCTAGCTTCTAATGTTCTATTAAGACATTGCTACCCGTTACTAATGTCTGTCACGTAATTCTTTGTTGTGTGGGACCAAAAATAAATGTAGCCTACTTTTATGGCAATAACTTTTGTTATTGTAACCTAAATGACTACAGAGAGTAAGAGAAATTTGCTGCTGCCTCTTGAGTTGTGTGCAGTTAACATGCAATCAATGAGGTATGGTCCAAATATTTCTAAATTATTAATACTATTGAGTTACAGAAGCTTGTACCAAAGTTGGGCATTATAATTTACTCAGTTGTACAGTTCTTCCTTAATCTTCAGGGAAACTGTTCTTAAGGTTACTAGAAATGTTTTAGAATGTCCAATAAATTATTTGATTAAAAAAAAAAACTAGATCAACATGTGCAACATGACCATTCTGACTGTTTCCTTTTGTTTTCAGACCAGCAGTGACGACCTGTTCCTGCCCTCCTACCAAGATGAGGAGCTGGTAGATAACCTGCTGTCAAGCGAGGACTCGGATGCAGACAGTGGAGGGAATAACCTCTCCCTGGCCAAAGCTCTATTGCCCATTGTGGAGTCCTCCTCTTCTCCCATGATCCCTTGGGTGTGTTCAACTCGCTACAAGACGGAGCTCTGCACCAGCTACTCAGCCAGTGGCTTCTGCAAGTATGCGGAGCGTTGCCAGTTTGCCCACGGCCTTCATGAACTCCATGTTCCCTTCCACCATCCAAAGTATAAGACGGAGTTGTGCCGTAGCTACCACACTACAGGGTATTGTTACTATGGCAGCCGCTGCCTGTTTGTCCACGACCCCACAGAGCAGCGCCCCACGCAGCGACGCAGGAGGAACGTCCCCTGTCGTACATTCCGCTCCTTTGGTGTATGTCCTTTTGGAAACCGCTGTAACTTCCTGCATGTTGAGTGTGGAGATGTTGGCAGCGGCTTGGATTCACCTGACATTAGTGAGAAGACACCTCCTCCTTCCACACATCAGGTCCCACCAGAGACCAAGGAGTGGAAACCTCGAGGAGCTCTGTGCCGCACATTCAGCTCCTTTGGCTTCTGCTTGTATGGCACACGCTGTCGCTTCCAGCATGGGCTCCCCTGCAAGATGAGAAACCTTGACCCGAGCCAAGGTGGGCCCCTGTCCCCTCAGCTGTCCCCAGGCAGTTCAGGACTACCTTCCACTTTGTCACCAGTCTCTTCAACCTCCTCCTCTCCTCCAGAGACTTCACCTCTTGGCACCCCATTTGAAGAGGCCACAGCCCACAACGCTTTCACCTTCTCCAGCCAGCACCTCAGTGACCTGCTGCTGCCACTGGCCCTCCACCTGCAGCAGCTGGAGAGCACCAAGGCACAAGAGATATGGGACAACAGGGCACTCTAAATCGATGTGAAACTTCAAACCAGCATCAGCACTGAGCACAACCTTGCATGTCGTTTCTTTACTAACTAATTTTTAATTTTTATTTTTAATTGAGCTTGTCTGCAGGTCAAGCAGGGCTTTTTAAACTGTTCAGTCAGATCTGTCTGGAGTAGCTCCGGAAAGGAGGTTGGTCAGTCTCCTGGATCCCAGGGAGCTGCTATGAGTGTAATTTATTTTTTTTTAAACTATTGTACATATTAATCAACTGAGTAAATGAATGTCTTACCAAATCATTGCGAATAAACTAATTTTTAAACTAATCTTCATTGGGTTGTTACAGAAACTGTCTCTCATATTTGGAATAAGGGTCTCTGTATGAAGTGAAATGCAGACTGCAGTATCGACATAATCGGTGTTGGACGCCATTAATGTTGACTGAATACATATTTAAAAACCAGTATGTGATTTTGGTCATTCTAAATATTTTTGAACTAACCTCATCTAAATATCAACTTAACACGGTGACGCTGTGCTTTTCATTTAGTAAAATATTGAAATCTTTTTCAACGTAATGCCATTGCCAGGAAGTCAACATGCTCTCCATCATCGCCTTATTCTGAAAGGTTAGACGGAAGTGATTACGTTTACGTATAATGGAGCGCCAAGTGTGGAGAATGACTGCACTTTAGTAAATTTCTTTCTGGCGTCACGTCTTCAGCGTTTCAGTGAAGGTAATGTCCAACAGTCAAACTGATTTACGCTGCACGTTGGCTGCGGACCTTTGACTGCTAGCAATTCGCAGCCTGTTGTGTAACTGGAGCTAGCTTAGCCTGGGTGGCTAAGTGTTCAATGTGTGGTTTGCTATTCACGGTTTCTCATATCCTAATGACACCGTTATATACAGAAAGGATGCGACATTATAATTGAACTGCAGTTGTTAAATTGTTTAATAATACTCGAAACCAAGTTGTGCTGTTAGCAAGTAAGCCCTTTCTGCTACATCCAAGGAGAAAAGCTTGTGCCAAATCTCTTTGAAAAATGTAGCACCTGAATGGTCATTGGCTTGTCGTCACTAGGACATGGTGTATATACCGGAAGTCAACTAATCAAACGTGTTTTGGTTCGTTCGGACAGCAGTACGGCTGAATTCAAGCCGACGGCTGCCGTAGAATTGTTGCACTTTGCCGTTCACTGCTGTGAAGTATAAACTGCCACTGTTATCAAGTGTTATACTTTGCTTCATTGTTTAGTCAAGGGATTGTCGTCGTGAGGATGGCGGACCGGGAGGAGCGTCGCTTTGCAGAGGTTTCCCGGGAGTCCGTTAAGCTCATGGCGGAGACTGCAGGCGTGGAGCTCGGTGATGAAGTGGCTGCTCTGCTCGCCGAAGATGTTTGTTACCGACTCAGGGAGGCGACGCAGGTTATTGCTGCAGATGGTGCTCATATTATCTTTAGTAGTAGGTGTGTGCAAGGTGTTGATGACGTGTTTTGTCAATAGAGTAGCTCTCAGTTCATGAGACATGCCAAGAGGAGGAAGCTGACTGTGGAGGACTTCAACAGGGCCTTGCGATGGAGCAACATAGAGGTAAGCTGTAACTGTCACTGCCACGATCTGTCACAATCAACAGCAGCCCCTTCATCATCTTCATCTCTGTGTACACTAACCAGGCCATCTGTGGCTATGGGGCCCAGGACACTCTGCCATTCCGCTCTGTGAAAGAAGGAGAGTTTTTCTTTGTCGAAGATCGCGACGTCAATTTGGTTGAGCTGGCTCTTGCAACTAACATCCCCAAAGGATGTGCTGAGACCATGGTGCGAGGTAAGTTACAATGCGCTAGGTTCACATCCAAGTCAACACATATAGCCATATCATTTACTAAGTCTTCTACTCTACTGTCTGCTACTTCTTTTTTTCCTGTCAGTGAATGTATCTTATTTGGATGGTAAGGGAAACCTGGAGCCTCAAGGGACAGTTCCCACTGCAGTGCAGTCTCTGTCAGATGACCTGCTCAAGTACTACCAGCAGATCACCCGTGCCATTCTGGGAGAGGATCCACATCTCATGAAGGTGAGCTGCTGCTGAACGGTTCTCATAATGTATAAACAATGCACACTTGTCATTTTTTCTCATTTGTGTTTCAGGTGGCTCTTCTAGACCTCCAGTCTAACTCTAAGATCGCTGCCCTGCTGCCATATTTTGTTTATGTTATCAGTGGAGTAAGCACCAGTTTTTCCTCTCTCACTAAACATATAAAACGATCTATTATCAATGTAAACTGTGGAAATTTCTCTATCAGGTGAAGTCAGTAAGCCATGACCTCGAACAGCTCAACAGACTCCTGCACATGGTGAAGAGTCTGGTCCAGAACCCATACCTGTACCTGGGATCATATGTACGCAGCCTGGTCTCCAGTGTCATGTACTGCATCCTGGAGCCGCTGGCCGCCTCTATCAACCCTCTCAATGACCACTGGACACTTAGAGATTATGCTGCCCTGCTTCTCAGCCATATTTTCTGGTGAGACACCATCATACTCATTTTGACCCAGCACTGTGTCCTTACATTTGTGTATAAAAGCCAGTGAAAATGACTCAACAGTACCTTTGCTTTTTATTGTTCAGGACTCATGGTGATCTGGTGAGTGGTCTTTACCACCAAATTTTGCTGTCACTTCAGAAGGTTCTTTCTGACCCAGTGAGACCTCTTTGCTCTCACTATGGAGCTGTGGTGGGTCTTCATGCTCTAGGATGGAAGGTATGTTCACTGCCCTACAATGGGGCCATCATCAGCATTAATGTTAATGTGTGCTGCCCTGGCTAATGATAGGTAATGATAATTATGTTCAGAGACTAGATGGCAAGACTAGAGACAAGTGAGAATGGCAGGCTGACAATATCACCATCAAAACACACATCTTTCCTCACCAAGCTGCAGGCCTTTGAATGCACCACAAGTTAGCTAAGGTTAAAAGAGGATGCCCAAAAAGATCAGATAAAATCAGAGCAGAAATAACTGTACAGATCCTCAAAATGCTCAAACAAGTTGCTGTTGAGAAGTAAATTTAGAATCGTTTTCATAACCTAAAAACAGGAAAATCATGTGTACCTGTTATCTCAAGAACAATAATTCTGGATTGTAGCTGACACTGAAGTGTTTTGATGGGATTTTATCTTAACCTTCCTCTCAACCCTATCTTCACATTAACCTCTCTTTGTTTGTCAGGCTGTAGAGAGGGTGCTCTTCCCGCACCTTCCTGCCTACTGGGCCAACCTTCAGGCTGTACTAGATGACTACTCTGTGTCCAATGCTCAGGTCAAAGCTGACGGACACAAAGTCTATGGAGCCATCCTGGTCAGTGTCTTATACGGTTTGTTGTAGCTGTTATCAATATAAGAAGCCAAAATACCAATGTTATATTATCACTTATATTATTGACAAGAGAATACCTTAAAACAGGCATGTCAGACTGGTCCAGCAAAGGGCCGGTGTGGCTGCAGGTTTTTGTGGCAGCAGCACACCAGATTTAACTAATTAAATCAACTGTTCTCAGTCTTCAGACAGCTGATTGGTCAAACTGTGTGCTCATGGCTGGTTGGAGCAAAAACCTGCAGCCACACCGGCCCTTTGCTGGACCAGTTTGACATGCCTGCCTTAAAAGCTTCTTTTTGCACTACGTCAACGCCTAACACTGAAATGTATCTTAACCAAATTGAAATGTAAAATTATGGCAATTCATCAAACTATTTATTTCAACATATCAATTCTCTTAAAGTAAAGTGTTTGCACAACAGAAATCTTGTAAAAACAAAAAATGCTGCACCCCCCAGCACAGTTAGGAAGCTATGATTGACTCACTTTGTGATCAGCAGTCACATGATAACAGTACAGTGAGTGTCAGGCTGATCTGCTGGCTTTCTGTATTTGATGCGCAGAGTTGGGTGAAAAACTGGTTCAGAGTGTAAAAATGCACAATGTTACATATTCCTCTTCTGGTCATTCTTGTGAGCATGTTCTAGTTAATTTACATTTGTAAATTTGAGCTCAGCCCCGGACCAAGACACAGGGAGGTGGACTGGTAGTTGGAGAGGTGCCGGTTCACCTCCTGAGAGATGCATGTGCATGGGTGTGGTGTGTGATGTGTATGCATGACAAATGTATAGGAGTGAAAATGTAATTTCCCCTCAGGGCTTAATAAAGTATATGAAAAGAAAAAAAAATAATTGAAGAAACATTGTTCTTGTGACTGTCCTGCAGGTGGCAGTGGAGCGCCTGTTGAAGATGAAGGCCCTGTCTCTGTCTCAGCCCTCAGAGGGTGGCTCCAGTGCTCAGCTGGGATCTGTAGTAGGTGCTGTGGGTTACAGGGTGAGCTCCCCTGGCCTCAGCCCCCCTCCAGAGCCTCTGTCAGAGGCCACACTGGGAATCGCCAGCCACCTCCAGACAGGAGGGGCCGGTTGTCCCTGGGAGGAATGGACCCCGGTCCCTCTGCCTGCCATGTACAGTGAGCTGTACTCCTTCTTTGGGGACAGCCTAGCTGTCAGGTTTAGTACAGGACCAGGGTTCGGCAGCTGCCCTCCCTGCATCCCATTCCAGCCCAGTGACTCCAAAAAGGAGCCACCTGGCCCTGCCTCCAACCCCGAGACTACACGCAAGATGCCACAGCTGACCGCCAACCTCAACATCAGCCCCAGGCAGGATGGAAGTCCTCGCACAGATCCCCCTCCACCCAGCCTGGCAGCCACAGGATCAGGAAGGTAAAATGAACAGAGGAATCCTTTTCAATATCAGGTTTGTTGAATGTTGCTCATGTCCTTTTTCTCCATCAGGTCCCTGGCTCGCTCCTCCTCTGTGCAGCGCTCCAGATCCTCATCATCGCGGTCCGGCCAACGCTCAGCAGGTGTATCCCGTGACGTTTTCCCAAAAGCTCGCTTCACCTCTCCTCAGACTGGACCCCCTGCATTTTCCTTCCTCATCGGTGGGCGACAGATGGGTCGGCGGTGCCAAGGCCGCCGGCCCTTCCAGACCACTTTTGCTCCGACTCAGTCTCTTTCTGCCATCCCACCCCGAGCCTACGCCCATAAACTGCCTGTCATCGGCCGGGTGGGCAAACCTGTGCGTCGCTGGACATGTTCCCATTACTCCCTTCATCTGCCTCTGTAGCGCACACGGTGGAGGATTCTTTTCCGTGCAGGCTTACTATGAAAGTGTATTATTTATCTCACAAATTCTGCATTATGCTTTCATGATCTTGGGCCAGATGCATTTGTTTTCTTGTGTTGCATTGTTTTGACATCTCCACCATAGAATTTGTTTTGATACATCCATACCGGCCTGATACCAGAAAACAAAACAGTCTACTTATCTGAAGTCCTTTTTCCTTTTAATGTAAATAAAACAGACAAGCAGGAAGTTGGATGTAGAAAAAATGTCTTTGCAACTGCTAAGTGTTATTTTGGTGAATGTACCTGTACTTGTACATAGCTACTGTTTTTATAGAATAAAAACTGTAATTTAGTTTCACCTTACTGTCTGTGATACCTCTCTAAATATTTAACGCCTCACAGGCTTTCAGTGTCTGCTTACAGCCTGCACTCACACACACAGGGAGCAGCTACAATGGCCCTGCTGCTGTCCTCAGTGGGAGTCCTGTGCCGGGTCAATGTCTTCAGCCTACTGGTCCTCTGCTACCTGCTCTTCATCCTTCTGGGAGGCATGATGTTCACCACTGTGGAGAAGCCGGTGGAGGAGAGGCTGAGGGCGGAGGCGGAGGAGCTGCGCCGCTCCTTACTGCAGGAGAACCCGTGTGTGCAGGAGAGTCGGCTGGATGAGCTTCTGGGCAGAGCTCTGTCGGCTCACCAGAGAGATGTGAGTGTTCTGAAGGCAGACGCAGAGGAGAGGCGATACGACTTCATGTCATCCTTTTACTTTGTTGTCGTCACTCTGACAACCATGGGTAAGACTATAGAATGTGTGTAACAAGCTGTGTGTAATTAAATGTGTCACATTTAATCAAACAAATTTAAATATTAGTCACACAACACAAGTAAGCACAAAATGCAGTTTGTAAATGAAGGTTTTTATTATTATTATTATTATTATTATTAAGGGAGAAAAAAATCCATACTTAGATGGTTCTATGTGGAAAAAGTTTTTTTTTCACAATGTCCAGGAATCACAAAGTCAAGTCAAAAAGTCAAAGTCAGCTTTATTGTCAAAACCTGCAACATGCAGGGAGAGAGTTCAGCTTCCCGACAGATGCTGGTCCTGCAGGCTTCATAGCCTCTTTCCTGATGGCAGCAGACTGAAGAAGTGGTGTGAGGGGTGGGTGGCGTCTCCTGCAATGCCGAGGGCCTTGTGGATGAGACGGGTGTTGTAGAGGAGAACACTATATCTATAATAGGGTTTGTAATATGTCTTTTCAGTGCAGTCACTAAAGAACATGACCTGTACATTAACAAGTAGACCATATCACAGCTTTGCATGACACAATCCCAAGAACACGGATTTGTGGGGCCGCTCGGGGGTTTGTGCGGTCGCTGTTGAGGAAAACCTCACTGTAAAGTTCAAGTCTGGAGGTTCAGCCTTGCGGAATCTTTATTCAAGCAATTGTCAACATGACACGTACTGACCCAAACAAAGTAACAGCACCTATGCCCGATGAGGAGTGGGACACAGTTCATCAAGATCATCAGATGATTAGAGTCAAATAAATCTTCACTTCTGATGCCATTTGTCTGATTTCATGTGCTTCTTCTGCAGGTTCAGACTCTTATACCCCTAAATCACATGAGGCCAAGCTCTTCTGTATCTTCTACTGCACGTTTGGGATTCCCCTCACCCTCTTCCTCCTCACCCTTCTCTCCAGCCTCCTTCTCCCTGTAGTCACACACAGTCCTGTCCACCACCTGCACACTTACTGGGGTTTTCCGCACAACCGGGCCGTCCTCGTCCATGCCCTCCTCCTCTCTGTGCTGCTCATGGCCCTCCTCTTCTTCCTGCCTGCCCTCCTGGTGTGTGCGGTGGAGCCGGACTGGACCTATCTGGATGCTCTTTTCTTCTGCTTCGTCACTCTGAGCACTGTCGGCCAGGGAGGGAGCTCACTGGGAAGAGGCTGGGGGCCCAGAGCCAAGGACACTCTAGAGCTCCTCACAACATGTAATAATAATGATTGAATTGAAATGGTCTTGCTTTTTAAATATGACCACGTGTCTCTTACTCTCAGGTTACCTCCTGGTGGGCCTGGTGCTGATGATTACCTTTAAGGACACGGTCCTTCAAGTTCCCCAGGTGCGTACGCTGATCCGGCTTCTCTCTGGTCCACATTACGCAGAGCTGGATGGTGTCCATCTCGATGAACTGAGTGAGGAAACGTGTGAGGAGGAGCTGCAGTACTCCCAGTCCATCTGCACCATCTCCTCCACACCATTAGATCTCCACAGAGGCAGAACTGGTGACAGCACCTCTGACCTTCATACCATTAAACCACCAAGTTAATACGCTCCTATTGTTTTTGGTTATGCGCTAGTTCTGAATTTGCAGTGAAAGATCTCTGCAGTAAGAGAGAGAGTATGAATCATCAGCAAACATATTGTTGATGAAGATTCTCAGATATACAGGTGATTTTCATTCAAAATAAATTCTAATAAATATTATTTTCCCATCCATATGTTCAGGATGAGTCCATATTGTATGAGTTGTGAAGAATGTCTTTTAACTGGTGCTGTCAACTGGTGCAAGACTGACCAACAGGTGGCGCTGTGTTTTAATATAGTATGTTCACAGGCAGATCTGATGGAAGTGTTGGTGTTTGTCACCCTGTGATATTATAACATATATGGATTATCCCAGCACACACTGAACCTCACACAAAATGGACACTAAGATTCTGCGCAGGACATTTGGACCTCACACAGGCCTGCTGTGTGTTCTCCTACTATGGCTGTGTTGTACAAGATTGATGATGTATCTGAGCCTGTGCCAAGCACTGCCAGCCCTCACCACACCATGAGACATGCTCTGTTAGGTCACCTCCTCAGCATGTTAAAGTAACAGTGGAAACTCTCAATACCAAGAATGACTGATTATAATAACAGCAATGTGTGTTAATAGAGATAGAATAAATATCTGAATGCTAAACTATACATATATATGTATAAAATGAGTCAATAATTACAGAGTTGAGCTGAGTCACAGCAAAGTGCCCTCATTGTTACGGTGACGCTCAGATGACTGATGTTCATGACAGCCTTGTGACGGCCGGTCAGCAGACACTGAGTGCTGGGCCAAACACTGGGTCAAATACCACAGCCAGCAGTCCTGCCTGTAAAGACAGCATGTCAGACTGACACATTGCTTTCCAGATCACATGATCAGTGTCTTAAAGTAAGTCAGCTGTTGGCACAAAGCTGGCAAACTCACCACAAATCTGCCTTAAAGCTGATCAAATCATGTCAAAGGTGTTCAAATCAACCATATTTAAATATGACAGGAGAAAAAGTGAAGGTCCTCAAAAGGAATAGAGATTGTCTGTATGACAGATATATGTAAAATAAAATAAATAATGGAGTT
>JAVQJX010119639.1:0-10113 GCA_036025115.1 Ambassis agassizii | reverse complement strand
AAGCAAGAAGCATATGTTGTGATATGGTATGAGCACACACACACACACACACACACACACACACACACACACACACACAGCATTAGCTCTCCTTTCAGCTAAAACATCAACATGTGTGTATAATAATATCATCATTGACCCTTGAACACACAAACACACACTCTTACATCAGCCTAATTGTGCACATTAATAATTCTTTATCTGTTATTATTGTGATCTCTCCACTGAGCATCCATCAGTGTGTGTGTGTTGTATTATTTACAGCAGCTCATTATTTTTACATTATTGAATGAACAGAGCAGACGATGGTCCAGCAGCACACAGAGCGCAGCAGGGAAACATTAACCCTTAATGAACATTTTAATTTACAGATGAAAAAAACAGACAGAAATATTCTCTGCTGTCTGTTTCATGCTCCTCACTAATAATCTGCTTCACATCTAAAAACTATTGAACTCACTTTGAAGCGTCTCTTTCATTCCAGCCTGCTTTGGATGTTCAGTTTAACTCTGTGTGTGTGTGTGTGTGTGTGTGTGTGTGTGTGTGTGTGTGTGTGTACCTGATGGTCTTGCCCTCCCTCAGGTCGTACAGACAGAAGAAGATGTCCGTGTCCTCTCCGATGCTGTTGTAGGTGAAGCTCTTCAGGTTGACCAGCAGGTGGTGTGGTACTGGAACTCTGCACGGCTCCCCGTGACGCTGACGGTTACTGTCACCCTGCTGATACAACAACACACACACACACACACACACACACTGAACTAAAAGTATCTACATGTATTTATACTGGATGGACAGACAGACAGACAGACATTATTACCTGTGTGGTGCTCTGCTGTACGCTGTGTCTGCTGGACAGATGCTGTGAAGGACAAACACACACACACTTAGTGATGATAATATGGACACTGTCTGTGTCTGCTGGACTCCATTAAGCATTTATAAAGTCTGATGAAGAGTGATGAGGTCAGAGGTCAGGAGGTCTTCCTCATCAACCTGTTAGGATCATTTCTGTGTGTTTCTTTGTGCAGACAGACACACAATCTAAATCCTCATGATCTGCTCTAAAACTGCAGCAATGATCAATGAATGAAGTTTGAAACATTTTCCATCAAAACAACTGATTGATCAATCATGTAAACAATCAATCAATAAAGTGAACAATCAGGCTGCACATGGCGTCCGTTTACTTTTGGTCACCATATACTGCAGCTGTTTGTCATGTGACTGTCATGGCTTCCTGGTTCTGATTGTTGTTTTTTCTATGTTTAGATTATTCAGATGTACATGATGCGTTTAAGGACCACTGGAAAGTTGAACTTCTGATGATTCTCTCTGTTTACATACTGTCTGAGTGGTGTCATTTTGGTGCGTTTGTGATCCTCTGACAGGTTGAATCAGACAGATTATATTTCCATAAATAATCTGTGTCTGCTGAAATCCTTTTAAATAGTTTATAGTTCTCACAGTTTGTTTGTTTCAGCTCTTATCTACATTATCAATATGTGCAGCAGGCCAATAATGACGATCATTACAAAGGCTTCTAACTCCTGCTGTGTGTTTGCTCTGCTGCCGCGCGGATCAATAAAGTTTAATTTGATCTTCTTCCTTCGCCTCGACCTCTTTTTAACCAGAGGAACATGAACAGAATCCAGCAGCAGTGTGTTAACCGGTTTTCCTGTGAAGGTCTCCCACCCTGCAGACTGTCACTCTGCCCACCACCTCCAAACTTAAACCACTTTATCTCTCTGTCGTCTCTCATCCCGTCTCCAGATCCGTCTCTAGGCAACAGAACAAAGAGGGAATCACCACGACTACAGAGCATCTCCGCTATTTAAAGCAAACTGATGTAAGACACAGAACATCAAGTATAACTGAGAGACCACAAACCCCCTCATCTGACCCGCAGCTGCAGCTCAGGCTTTAATCAGCTCCAATTTATTTTAAATGGCAATTTATTTTTCAGTTTTCATGTCTGAAATAAAGTCTGTGTTTGACATGAGGATCATAGCTGGTCCTGAACACAGCAGAGGTAATAAAATATAGAATAGAAGTACTTTATTAATCCCAAATTGGGAAATTCAGGAAAATGCCTGCTCCAGGTGAGGCTCGAACTCACAACCTCGGCATCGCTCTGCTGGTCACTGCCTTATAAGTACCGCGCGCTAACCGATTGCGCCACTGGAGCCGGTAAGACATGTGGGCGACGCCCCCTGGTGGATGGATGACACACAGAGCAACAACTAAAAACTAAAAGTACTCCTGAAGCTGGCTGGTCTCTAATATCTGTCTTCAGCTATTGTTGGCTAAAAGTAAGTAATGTTTCTGTCTGAGCTGCTGGTGGATGTTTGGGTGGAGCTGCACTGACTTCACCTCCTGACCTCGTCTGCACACTCTGGTTCCAAGATGGCGTCTTTTATCTTTGTTATTATTCCTTCCTCCTCCGCCCCCCCCCCACCCCCTCCTCCACCAGTGAACAGGTCTTACCATCTTATACAGATCTGACACGCTTATCTGGTCTTCATCGACCATCTCAAACTCCTTTCGTGGCACCAAGTCCAGGCCCAGGTGTCTGAGAGAGAAACACACAGCGTCAGTGTTATTTGTGTGAGCGACCTCGGCCTTTATGAACTGAAATGTTGATGACACAGAGTGCTGCAGTGTGGGGGCCGGGTGGAGAGCCCCACTCATCTCCACCCTCTGTGCTGGAGGACATGCTGAGCAGCACCTTGTCTCTGGACACTGTTTCATGTGGACACATTCAGTTCACCATCAGTTATTCATTCAGTCTTTGATGGAGCAGAACATGACAGAGTCCCACACCTCCCTTTGAATAGCTGCTAATACAGTGAGGCTTCATCCATCTCTGTCCATTCTGGGACCCGTTTCTAACGTTGAATAAAGGTGTGGACGAAAGTTTGGTTCCTGTGTGTGTATGTGTGTGTGTGTGTGTGTCCTCACTCGTTGCCCCAGTCCAGCCTGACGGTGATGTGTCTCTTGACGTCTCTGCTCTGGTCCTGGGTCAGGTGACCTGACAGCAGCTGCCTCCTGAGGTCGATGAGCTCCATCATCACGTGGCGGACCTTGTAGAACAGATCCACCTTATGTTTCTGAAGGACACAGAGACAGACAGAGAGAGACAGAGAGAGAGAGGGACCGAACATCATTTATTAGATTTTTTATGAGCATGTATCAGCAAACAGACACAGGCACCACATGTCCTCCATCGTCTGTCCCGTGTTTCCAGCTGCTGCTTGTGATGGTCAGTGTCAGTTTGGAGACATGATGAGTCCAGTCTCACTGAGTGTCCCTCAGCAGGACACTGCAGACTCAACAGTGGACCAGAAGCGTCATTTATCAAGGGAGAGGAAGCACAAAAACGTGAGCTCACACACACACACACACCTGAACATACGTCCCCCTACAGCGCGTCTATTCTTAGCCCTCTAATTTACCCTGCAGGCCTTCAGCAGCAGCAGTGGGGTTAAACGTCTGTCCAGTTCTTGGGAGGACGGCCAGAGAGGCAGAAAGTGTTCTGCATGGACACACACACACACACACACACACACACAGAGGAACACACACACCCCGCCCTCGTCCACAGAGTCCATTACACATGCTGTACTGTATGAAACAGGATTACATTCATATTCAGGGACTGCTGGGAAATAAACTCAGTCCTGACTGAGCTGCTGGGTCATTTATAAACTGTAAGCAGCGCATGCAGAGGTCAGTGAACCTGACAGCAGGAGGGCACAGCTCAGAGGCAGGAGACCCCGTTCATTAGAGCCTTTATTTAACTGCAGCGGAGGTGGAGCTGTTTTTAAAAACCTGAAACAGGGCGGCTGCTGTGTGAGGACGAGCAGCTCCACAGTCAGAGAGAAGCACATGTAAAGCAACATCATTAATCACAGACAGAAACTTAAAAAGAAAGAAAGAAAGAGGAGGATCTGATGGGTCCGAAAACGAGCAGGAAGCCATGATGGATCACATGACCAACAGACTGCACACAGGATGGAGGAGCAGAGACCAATGAGGACACACTGACTGATCATGTGACAGGAAGCAGTCTGGTTCCTGCACCAACAGCCTGCAGCTCTCTGTCCATCCACGCGTTTGGGCTCATTGTGGATTCAACAGTTAAATAATTATCTTTGTGAGACGAAGGTGAAGTGCTTCATGAATAATTCAGACACGTCACCCTCAGACTAATGTGAGGGGGAAAAAGAGCCGCCGAGCACTTTTTTATAAAACTCACTGGCAGACTGCAAAAAACAGAGGAAAGACTCAGAGCGTCTCCATGGTGACAGCATCACAGTCCACCTAAACTCCAACTACAGACAAAGAGGGGGGGGTGAGAGTGGAGCTCATCTCGTCTTTACTGTTCGTTAGCAGAGGCTAACACTAGCTTATGTTAGATTTAAGAGCTGATAGCAAAATAAGAGCCATTGATTAACTGTGTGATGGAGGATCTGCAGGCGGAGAGCCTCCATCAGAGACACTTTCATGCTGGTATAAATTCACAAGGTCACTGATGTTTATCCTTCAGCAGTGGAAGCAGCCGCTCTGAAAACTCAGCATCTGTACATTTATTCAGGACATCTGGCCGTCCCTGTGTGAACACGGAGACAAGGAAGAGGCGCAACACGACAGGAGGGAGGAGGCTGCCTCCACCTACAGCTCCTCTACAACCACACACACACACACACACACACACACACACACACACACGGTGCTTTGAGGTGGAACCGCCTGTGTTTGAAGGAAATGCAGAATCTCTCTGCTGAGAGTTTTGACTATTTGTGGATCCAGTCTCCCTCCTGTCAGTGTAATCATGTAAGTAATCACAGCTTCAGTAATCCAGCGGGACAGGAAGCACAAACACACAGCGTTTAGCACATCCTCAGCAGCTCAGCAGTGATCATGTTTCTGCTCTTACAGGGATGCAGCTGACTCACAGCATCCTGACCTCTGCTAAATAAAACACAGTCAAAAGAAGAGAGTGTGTGACTGCAGCAAACATTCACTGCTGCCTTCAGCGTCTCACTGATATGAAGATCTTAATCACTGTGACAGCCACAAACCTCCACTAACAAACATCTACCACCATCAAACTGCTTTTAAAAGGGGCCATCATTAAAACATCACAGCTTTTATTCATGCTGACAGCTCCTCCATCTACAGGGACGCCTGCAACACCTCGGCTCCATCACAGACACTCTGCTCCGTCCTCACACCTGACGGATGGTGCCTGATGGTGTGAGTCCTGTTGGGTTAACCGGAGCTGTTTAAACACCTTCAAATGGGTTTTAAAGGACTGTGTCATCTAGCTGCTGTAGAAGAAGAACACACACATTCACTCTAAACACATCACACACACAGGAACAAGCAGCAGCAGCATCAGTAAGTGTTTAAACCTGCAGTTCCCCCTGCAGCCTCTAGGGGCCGGCTCCAGTATAGATACAGGGGGCGTCACACACAGCAGGGTAACTCAGTGTGACAGGTCTAATCAGCTGATCAGGACTGTGTAATTGATTACTTCAGGATGTGAGTGAGTCTGGCACCTCTCTGATCAGAGGGGGGGGCGACGGCGCGCTTCATTTTCACGCCTGTCGCTGCGTTACTGAAAACAAAAGCTGAGACACAAACAGTGGAACAGTGAGACAGGAAGTGATCAGACAAACGTGTCTCATCTCTTGAGAGCGGCTGGTTGAACTCAATAAATCTGCAGAAGTTTTTATATGAGCTCACAGCAGCAGAGTGAACAGGCACAGCTGCCTCTTTGTGGTGTGTTCAGGTGCATCAGGAAACTAAATGTTGGACCCATCTTCCAACATTCTGACACCAACATGAATCAGAGGACTCTCTATCTGAGCTGGTTTTATAATGAGGACAGAGCAGAGCCACAAACTTAAACATCCTGACAGTAAGAAGAAACCCTCCTCCTCTCAGACATCACTCTGAATCCAAACACAGACTTTCTAATGTCAGCTCTTCCTGCTGCTCTACAGGTGGAGATAAAAACTGCTCGACTGTGGCAGAGCTGATATTAATTTAACAGAGCAAAACAAAACAAACTGAATGTCATCCACTGAAATATGAACTCAGTGTGAGTCTGAGAGACGCTACCAGCTGGCAGAGTGTGCTGAAGGAAAGACTGCGTCTAGCAGGAGTCTGGCAGCCTGCAGCATGTGGTGTGTGTGTGTGTGTGTGTGTGTGTGTGTGTGTGTGTGTGTGTGTGTGTGTGTGTGTCCATCCTAAATTCTTTCCTGACCTTGTGTGAACCCTGACACACACTGACAGACAGAGGGATGCCTGGAGCAGGTTGTGTTGTGTTGGTGGAGGTGCTGCTGCCAAACCTCACACTGAAGAGGTGGAAGCAGGAAGGACAGTGTCTGTGTGTCACAACATCTGCTGTGCAACAAGACAAAGTGTGTTTGGACTGTATAAGAAAGTCACAGCTGATGATGATGGAGAGCAGAGAGTGTGTCCTCTGTACGGAGGAAAGGTTTCAGTGAATGCGTGTGTTTGCTGCAGTTTGGAAGGGCAGCCTCCACACAGCTCGTCAGCACAGAAACAGACACTTTGGCAGGACGAGCAGAAGGTCACCTTCTCACAGAGTCAGTGGTGATGATGGCCTGAGGCGCACTGACAAATACCTCCTGATATCAGAGAGCTGAAAGACAACAACAGATCAGCTCTGCAGGAGAACAAGAAGCTGACAGGCCGCAGAGAACTCCAACTCCCAGAATGCACTGAGCTGGGTCCTGATCAGACCAACTGATGACTGAGACTCCTCTTCCTCACTCTGAGGTCTGACTCCTCTAACTGTCTGCTCAGGAAATGCTTACTTTAATTTATAAATATCTGAACAAAAAAATACAGATTTACAAAACTGAGAGATTTGTTTAAAAAGAATCACAAATGATATGATAACGTGAGCAGCAGCTCCGCGGTCTCTGGGAGCAGAGTGCATGCTGGGAGGAGACACACACATCCTGATCAGACGTGTCCTCCAAACAGCTTCATGGAAACACAACAGTGATTCAGTGATTCAGCTCGAAGCCTCCAGAGTTTATGATGGATCAGGTTTCTTCACAGAAAGCCGAACACGTCTGCTGAAGGCCAAGAGGAGACGATAAAAGCATGAAACATGTTAATGAATGAACAGACGGCACATGAGACACATTCATCTGCACACTTTCCACTGATACAGTAAGAAGAACAGATACTGTATGCCAACAATGGCCTCGTCGCCACGGCAACGGCGAGTGAGTCACCACAGCAAAAAAGACATGACAGTGCACTTCCTGAAGCTTCTATACATCCAGGAGCAGACCTGTGCATGGACACACACACACACACACACACACACACAGTCTGTACTCACAGTGTGATGGATGATGAGCCGCTCTGATTCTAACAGCCGCTGAACCAACGGAGACGTGAAGAAAATCACAGCCTGTCAGACGGACGGACTGTAGCTACTCTCTCTCTCTCTCTCTCTCTCTCTCTCTCTGTGTCCATGTGTGTTATTCTTCCTCTCTCTCCCGCACTGACCTGCTCTCCATCTCTGTCTTTATCCGTCTCTCTGCCGCCCACGGACCAGCAGCAGCAGCGAGCTCATACAGTTACAGGGAGAACATACAGCTCACTTTGTGATGAAGATGTTGGACAGTCCTGCAGCTGCTGACCACAGAGAGCGTGGACATGAGAGTGTTTCTGCATCACAACACCGTGTTTTACCTGGTCAGGTGTTCATGTTACAGCGTCCACCTTTACAGCCTGATTCAGGTTAAAGCAACACATCAGTGATGGACGCCTGAGCTGAGCGAGGGAGGCAGACACTAATTAAAAGAAGGCAGATCAGCTGAACAATATTTAAATAAATTTACTTCAGGAGACAGAAAAGCAGCAAACAAAGAGAGAGAAGAGCTTTAATTGGTGGCTGTTTAGACTCCAGAGGAGGACGGACGGAGACAAAAGAAGACGGCGCTCTGTCATCCATCAGATTCTAATAAAGACACCAGCAGCAGATACTTTTCTATGCTGTTTGCAAAGTGGAAATGAAAGCAAAAACACAGTCAAATATTGATGATGGATTGAAGATGAACGATGCTGTTGGGTTGTGTTTTAAGGAGAAAGTCTGTGTCTCTGTCCTTCCTGTAACAGAAGGAGGAAAATAATGACTGTATGAATGAGTGCAGCTAAACACCAAGTTCATTATCCAAAACTTTAACCCTTTAACCCCTACACATTTCAGAAACGCTGTCCATAGACGGCATCATTTCAATAAATGTGTGCTTCCATTCAAAACACTGAACACACTGCAGTTCATATGCCAGGCCTATGGGTGGCGCTGTAACCACAGAAACACACCAACAACAGAAAAGAAGACATTGCGGATGCTCCTTTCAAACAGCCTGCAGCTGAAACTTTTTACAGTGGACGGACAGCGAGAGGACGCGCTGACCAATCAGAGACAACTGACTGCTTCGTGCATGCAGACATGATGGAGGCCCGTCCTGTCGTTTGACTGACAGCTCTGTGCAGCAAAGCTAACAGTGCGTGTTAAAATGGCGCCTCTGGTTTTGGCCTTTGACACGTCTTTGTGTGTCTGCCTGTCACTCTGTGATCAAATGGAGGCGCCGCAGACTTACACTGTAAAGGACGGCGCTCATCCACCTGTCAGCTGGAATGATGGTCTGTCGTCACGGTAACACACAGAAGTCCTGCAGCTCATCCAGCTGATGCTAAACACTCACTGAAGCTGTGGTCATGTGACTCATGTGAGTCAATCAGCTTCCTCTCTGTGCTGAGAGGTTTTTTAATTAAATTAAATGTTGGATTTAACTGTTAGCTTAGCTTAGCTTTCTGTAAATCACAAAGGGTGTATTCAGCCCCGGAAGTTTTCAGATATATACTTATGTTCAGTTATACTTAACTCTGTATTTGGTCTTAATGATATTTTTCTTAGAAATTTTACAGTAAAAATGTTGCACAGCTGCATAAACTCCATGAATTTCACCATAATGAACACACACTGTGAGTCTGTTTGAATTCACTTTAAAAATGTCATTTCACTGTAAAGCTGAGGGAAGATTCTCCTCCCACTGCTCCTCTCTCCTGTCAGCTTTCTTTCCCACATGAAGGCTTCACTCAGACTCACACACACACACACACACACACACACACACACACACACACACACACACTCTGAACATTTCACAGTGCAGTGTGTGTCCCTCTGTCTTCATCATGTCTTCACATCCCTCCATCATTGTTCACTTGTCACCATTCACTTCTTGTTCACACATCGTGCCTAAACAAATCTACATCCTGCATGAGGAGGACGAGATCGACCTTCATCTGGATCATTAAATTCAGTTTTAACAATCAGTGAAAACAGCTGCTAACAGTGAATCAGAATTTAGACTGTAAGAAACAAACTGCAGCCACACTGATGCTCTGCTGTTAGCATGCACTTAGACTTTAGCTCCTCCTCAGTAAACATACAGACAAATATCCACTGAGCCATTTAACAGTGTACATGCTAATAACAGTGTTTGTGCAGTTCCTCTCACTGCCAGAAGGAGGAGACAGGTGATGCGTACTGTAGCTTTAACAGATGAAAAATAATTTCAGTATTTTGGACAGAAGGACAAAAAAAAAATATCTACAGCATCTATAAAGAGGAGTCAGATTGTTGTGCAGTTTTTGCTTCAGGCTGTTTCCTCGGTTTTCCCAGAGGAGAGTTGTTCTCTTGTTTACCTTCTGGATGAACTCTCTGATCCCTCACTGCATCCATTAATGTGCCAATCTCACAGCTTCCTGCTCTCTGTTCACACGTTCTGTCACTCTCCTTCCAAAGCAGCTTTCTGTCCCATGTCTTTATTTATTCAGTAACACACACACACACACACACACACACACACACACACACACACACACACTCTGACACATCAGGCCAGCAGTGTGTGAGGCGCCCGTGGCGATGTGCAAAGGGCACGTACACAGAGCACTGCAGAACAAGAGACTGAATGACTCTGACAAAGATGGAATTGACAAAGTGTGTGTGTCTCTGTGTGTGTGTGTGTGTGTGTGTGTGTGTGTGTG
>JAVQJX010119588.1:0-17055 GCA_036025115.1 Ambassis agassizii | reverse complement strand
CCCCCCCCCCCCCCCCCCCCCCCCCCCCCCCCCCCCCCCCCCCCCCCCCCCCCCCCCCCCCCCCCCCCCCCACAAAGACCAAAAAAAGATAATGACTAAACTACACTTACCACATGTATTGAAAGTATCCTTCAGCATCTTCCAGGTGAAGTCAAATGGCAGCTGAAACAAATTATTGAGTGAGAAGATGCGCTTCAAATAAATGACAAATCACTCTATATATTAACACTTACATTTCTGACAAAGATCTGACACCCCTTTCTGACATTGCCTCCACCAGCTGAGGGCCCTCCAGCTGCAGCTCCTCCAAAGGAATTCCCACCAAATCCACGATCCAAGTCACCAGAGCGATCAAACTGACCACCAACGCCTCCAGATCCCATCCGGTCAATGCCAGAGCTCATGCGGTCAAGTCCACCAGAGGAGAAGCGGTCGAGTCCTGTAGTAGAACCCATGCGATCGAAGCTGCTACCCATTCTGTCAAGGCCGGTGCTGCCCATGCGATCCATACCCATTGGAGAGCTGAAATCCATGCCAGTGCCCATGCGATCCAATCCAGAAGAGCTTAGGCGGTCAAACCCAGATGGCCCAAGGCGGTCCATACCGGAGGTCATTCGGTCCAGGCCAGGTCCCAGTCGATCCATACTGGGCCCTAGCCTGTCCATACCAGAGCCCATGCGGTCAAATCCAGAACCCAGTCTGTCCATGTCAGACACACGATCCATCCTGTCCATACCCATCCGGTCCATCCCAGTCATGCGGTCCATGCTGGTTCCCATTCCAGAGCTCATGCGTTCCATACCCATGGAGTTTCCTGAAACACAAAAAAAAAAAAAAAAAAAAAAAACATTTAGTTGTCTGACAAGTATAATAACAGATTTCAAACTAAATCCTGCAAATACTAACCCATTCCTCTCTCAAAGGAGTCTCCAAAATTATTGCGAGACATCCCCATTTCATTTCGCCCAAATTCCCTGTCAAAAGCACCACCAATCCCACGGTCCATCTCTGACAATGCAAGAGATGAAACCATTAGAACCATCCAGCAAAACGTGAAAGTGTTCCACGTTTGCTTTGGAGTGTTCAGCCCATCAACGTACCCTTACCGTTCATTCTGCCCATCCCCGAAGAGCCAAAACGGTCCATGTTGTTCATTCCTCCAAAGTTGTCCATTCCTAAAACAGAGGAGAATAAAATGTAAGTACAACTTATAAACACGTTTTTTTTTTTGTATGGGAAGTTTTTTCAGCAAGTTCTCCAACGTACCTCCTCCCATGCGCCCTCCCATGTTGCCAAAGCCCATTCCATCCATTCCTACAGATAGGAAGAGTAATGAGCCTCTGATTTACATAGATTCAGTGGTTTTACAAAAAAAAAGTTCATTACCTCCAGGGCCCATGTTGCCCATTCCTCCTCCTCCACCACCACCACCACCTCCTCTGTTGAGCTGGGTAGCATCAATAGGCTGGCCACCAGGTCCCAAGCCTAAGCCAACACCACTCAAGCCACCTGGGTAAAAAAAATACAAACATTTATAATCAAAGCTGATACTGTTGATTCCTATATCACAGAGAAAGGATAGATGTACTTACGTGGAAGAGCAGCTGCTCTGTCCTGTGGTCCAAAATCTTTAGGGAGGGATTTCTCATCCTGTAAAAAAAACAAAACATATATATATATATATAAAAAAAACACATTTATAAGACTGTGACAAGAGATGATTTACTAAGTGAGACCACATACCAGTTTGACATGCATTGTTCTGTTGAACAAAAGCTGGCCATTGAACATAGCTGTGAACTTATTAAGGAAAATATACTGGACAAACTAATCAAAGAAAGACATTGTAGATAACAGCATATAACATTTTAGCTATCTGAAGGGATACAGACAGCCTGGACTGCTTCGATGGGCATATCGAATGTTACTGTGCCCATGCCCCTGCTTTTCCCATCCTTGTCTTCCAGAATGTCCGCCCTCACCACCATGCCAGCCATGCTGAACACCTCCTTCAGCTTCTTCCAACCCACTTTGTAGTCAAGCTGTTAAAGAATAATTATAAAAAGGGTTACTCAGACAGGTGAGAAACGTTTTGAAGAACAACAAAATGTGATTGTTCAAGAAGCCTTACATTAGCCACAAACACGGTGCTGCCAATCCTGCCAGCTTGTAGACCATGGATGATCTCAACAGGGATGTTGGGGTTGTTCATGAGGCTTGGAGGAATACTGACCATGGACCCATTTGGTCCAGGACCCATCCGATCCATTCCACCACCCATTCCCCCCATGCCGCCCATTCCACCCATGCCTCCCATTCCTCCATGGCCTCCTGGAGGGCCTCCACCATGGCCCTTGCTTATTTCTCTCTGAGCAATTACACCATCAGGGTCCTAATAGAAAAAATAAAAAAATAAATGAGGACTGGGCCTTAAGGGAAAGATTCATAATATCTTAATATTATTCTGTCTGCAGCCCACCTCTTTCACTTTTAAAGGACGCCCATTGAGGTTGTGCTTGTTGACCTTCTCCACTGCCTTCTTCATGAGTTCTTCAGTCCTAAACTCAACAACACTGACAAAGACATCAAATGAGAAAACAATTAAACTACCATAACCTAATGTATTTGACACATCCAGTGTGAAAATCTGTGATGAAGATTACTTACGCACAACCCTTTGTTGATTGTAGTTATTAAGCCAGGTTGCCGGAGAGGGGTAAAAGAAAACTTTAAATCAGTAAAAGTCATTGATTTTATATTGACATGTAGCAAAAAACACCTTCATGCATTGTCAAAAGTTCAAAAACACACAAGTCTACAGCACTGGCCACAAACTGTTCTTCCAAATATTATTACAATATGAGAATTCTTTTTAAACCAGGTGAGTAACAATTCAGACAAGTGTAGTGAATATAAAGAGTTTTCCCAAACATCAAGAAAATCCACAGTGAGATTGGATTCACCTCTGCTAAGATATTGGAGGTAACTTATCCTGTAAAGCGGTTCTATGGAATAATAATTTAACAACAATCTCACAACCTTGTAACAACCTCTTGCAGACTAGACTCCATTCAGACATAAGGAGCAAATCCAGCAACCGCAAGGGAAATTGTCAGCTATTGCAATCCCACAGGATTGCCTGCGAAGAAAGCTGAAGTCCTGTTATAAGAGCATCAACCCTTCGGATGGCCTCAAGTCAGTGCCACAAACACCAAATAATTCACACCTCCGGCATGTCACCGTCTCACACACTCCACCATGTTTCAAAATCTGAACAATTCCCAACAATGTAAATAAAGAAACCAAAGCAGACAAACACATGTTTGTCTAGGCTTATTCATAAGTTTTATTTGTATGTATTTGCACTTACCCTCGATTTGCCTTCTGCGTCCATTAAGTGTTCCACGTACGTTACCTCACCCACTACAAATCAGATTCCAGAGACGACACACACCAAGGGGAGAGAAGCCGAGAGAACAATGGGGGTTTAGAGCAGAAACACAAGTAGGGTGGCCGGTGACAGTGAGCTCTGACTGCCAGTCCTGAGCCTTCCCCCAGCACCTCAGCAGCACAATATGGTACAGGTCTACAAAAAGCAAGCTTGTGTCTTTTTATCTTGGAAAACAAAGACTTCTTAGCCTGTCCTTGTTGGAATTCTCCTCAAACACCCAGAGCAATAGACTGAGGACAACAACTGTTGAGATGGCCTTCCCATTTGGATATACTGCCCTGAACACCACCATCTACCTTAAGATAATTGACCAAATAATTTCAACTTCACTGCCTCAGCCCCGGTCAATGAAAACCTAAGCATACTTGGCCAAATGTCGCCATTTTAAAACCTCCGCCTAATGCATCAAAACATTCGCCCACCATAATCTTAGCATCAATAAACTTAGAGGAAAGAAACTTCTCTACCTACAAACCTCATCGTAAGGTAGACCCATTTCTGAAATACGTCTGAAATTTTGATACATCGGCGACCCACGTGTGGTCACGTGTCTGTTCAACAAATGGACATCTGTGACCAAACCTCTAGGAACAAGGACAGTGCCTAAGAAGCTGCTTTATTTTGTAGACCTGTACCCCAAACAAATCCCAGGCACACTGCTGTGTTTGGCACAACATGGAGATCTGCTGAGAAAACATTTGCTTGTCAAGGTCGCACCTAAAAAAGAAAATGCAATTTAACTCCAGTCAGTTGTCACAACATGAATACCTGGCCCAAAGGTTGTACCCCTCTTAACACATGCTTTAACTTGAAGTAAATGCCAATTAAATGCATTACTTGGGATTCCTCTAACACTTTCCAATATCCCTTAACAATACATCTACTTTAATGTAAATGAAAACTCAGCCCTTGCTGAAATATAAAGTTGCTGCATCACAAAGAATTTAGTTTGATTTCTCTATGTTGGAGACATCATATAGAAACGTTAACCAATTACATTGTGAGAGTCCAAGTTTTACTGTTTTAGGCGTTGCAACTGAGAGCAACCAGTCCCTTATTACTAGACAATAATTTCACTAGATCAAAGAACTGTATATATGCATTGCTTGGGGAAAAAACATCTTAAGCTATTCGTGATCCCAAGCCATGGGATTTTCAAAATGGTGGACTCACTTTGCGCATGTACAACCACTTCACAAAACAACCCAAAAGGTTTTTAGTACTCTCAGTGTATACTAAATGTTCGATCTGTCATCCAGGTTCACCACCCTTTTACAAGTCTGCAGCAACTCTAATAAGGAGAAATAAGGGGGCCTTGTCCAAAAGCAGTGTTCCAGATAGCTCTCACAAGATCTCAAGCAACACTGCACAACTGCCAAAAAAACCATCAAAAGAGCAGTGGTCAATCAAAGTAACACTGAATGCTGATCCTGATATTTTTGTCATGTCCAAAGCTGGTGAGTCAACCCCCTATCCAAACACCTTACCTTTTTCTTTCATCAGGTCTTTGAGGGCTTGCCATTTCACATCATATGGGATGTTGCTGACAAAAACCCGGTATCTTTTGTTTGCGTTTCCATAGGGCTCATAGCGTCCGCCTCCACCTCTCTTCTGGGGTCTTTCCTTCCTGCTTGAATTAGGTTCAATCTTGGGTTTCCCATTCATTTCTCTGTAAATAGTGTAAATACTTCTTTTAGTTTTTTTTAACAAGTAAATGAATAATCAAAAGGCATACATATGTATATTCCCACAAGTGAAACTAAAGTTAAAAGGAGGATGAAATAAAACCGCAGTTTTAATCGGACTATAGCAGAGATTTGAATCAAGTAGGCTTTTGTCAACAGTGTTCAGTCTAAACCACAGAGAGGAAGAGGCATCGTTAGCTGTGTCTCGCGATAGAGACCACTGCACTGAAGCCATATGGCGAGGCCGGCCTTTGGGCTTAGCAAGCTTAAGCTACATTACCTGAGTCCAAATACCATAGCTATATCTACTAAAAATGAAATGAAAATTGCCATAATTGACCAGGATGGTTGCAGCGCGATAGTTTAGTTACGCAGAGAACATTGATTCTTCCAGTACATAGACGGGGCCCACATTCACAGCGCAAAACGGTCAAAAACTGGAAAATTTGAAGAGGCTGCTTTGATAACATACAGCGAATAACTTTAAAACAATCGAACTACATGTGCAACTTGATTTCACATTTGCCAATGTACAAAAATATAATAATTGGACTGAATTGCTGTGGCTAACTAGCAAGAAAGCTCAACAAAGGACACCTATGAAAGGACTTACCCCTGCTGCGGCGGCTGCTGTTGGCCTGCTTTCTCGGTAGCATTTTCGGCCTGCTCATTGGACATTTTGTTTTGCAGATAAGTGTTTTTCCTGATTAAAATTTGTGAGAGTGACTGTGATCGTTGATTTTTAACGAGTCATGCACTTTCAAATATTACTTCAATATGTGATATAGCCCGCGGAACGACTGCGCTCACTGCGACACCACACCACAGAACGAAAATGGCGGAGTGAGAAGAAGGCGGATGCATGCAAGTTTTAAAACCAGCGACAAAATGGTGCACTTCCGGTATGGACGGAAATGATGATTTTCAGAATTAAAGTTCACAGCATAAAGAGACAAATTGGCATACAGCTAACTAATACTACACCAAATTTTCAGTGAATTGTAACTGCGTTATTTGTAAGATAGACTGCCAGACTATAGCCCGAGTCTGTGGCTGTCCGTCAAAAAGAAAATTACAATTCTGCAGTGAAATGCCAGACCCCAAGGGGGCGCTGAACAATTCTTCGGTGCAGTGGAATGAGCGGCGACGGAAGTTGTGTCGCTTTTTGCCTATCCCCTCGGAGCTAACAATAGCATGTGCATATTCTCAAATAATATTTCGATGCCGTTTGGGTTTCGTTGAAACACTGACGCGATAACGTTACGTTAACACTTTTAAAAAAAATAATAACGTGCTTGTTTGTTTGTTTCCTCAACGAAGAATGTGTGGCTTAGAAATGACGCTCGTTAGCGTTAGCCTTTAGCTAAGACCTTATTCGATCGACTCTGCCGTTACCATATGAACAGAATGAATGAGCCTGTCTGAATCAGTGAATAATATTAACGTTTAACAGGTTGCAAAAATATTTTATTTAACAAGAGTCTAAAGTCATGGCTACAGGTGCAGATGTCAGGGACATTCTTGAGTTGACTGGAGGGGACAATGACGGTCCCATTAGCAAAAAGGACCTCATCAACTCAGACAAGGTAAGCTGTTGACATAATATAAGATAGTGTTTCAAAATACCACATAACCCCAAGGCATTAAAATAATGCATGCTGCTGTAGTTTACTAAAAGCGTGTCTTTATAATGTAATGTAATATAAGCTAACAACAAATGTTTCCATCTCCCTCAGAAAAAAACCAAGAAGGCAACAGAAACGCTAACCTTCAAGAGACCAGAGGGAATGCACAGAGAAGTCTATGCTCTGCTCTATTCTGATAAGAAGTATGGGATCCTCCAAAGTTATGAGTTTGTTTTAAATTGGTTGTCCTGTGCTTAGTAATTGCTTATTCGTTGTAGCTTTGAACTAACATGTTGAATAAATCAGAAAGCAATACATTAAAATAATCTGCTGCATGTTTATTCATGTGAAATACATGGTTAGATGATAGAGCAGTATGTACTAATGTTTTGACTCCTCACTTGTGTTTCCTCCTAATCTGTAGAGATGCACCCCCTCTGCTGCCTAGTGATACTACTCAAGGCTATAGGACAGTCAAAGCCAAGCTTGGCTGTAAAAAGGTTCGTCCATGGAAGTGGATGCCTTTCACAAATCCAGCTCGCAAGGATGGGGCCATATTCCACCACTGGAGACGTGTGGCAGAAGAGGGCAAGGATTACCCTTTTGCTCGCTTCAACAAGGTAGAGATAGCTACAGTCTGATATAGTCAAAACACTCAAACAGTACAAAATCAGCTGTATTCGCTCTGTGTTCTCTCTGCTTGATTAGACAGTGCAGGTCCCAGTGTACTCGGAGCAGGAATATCAATTGCATCTCCATGACGACGGCTGGACAAAAGCAGAGACTGACCACTTGTTTGACCTGTGCAAGCGCTTTGATCTACGTTTTGTTGTTGTCCATGACCGCTATGATCACCAGCAATATAGAGTAAATATTTCTACAATATTATTCTACTCTAACTGCATGTAGACATTACAAAGTACATATTTGTAAAGTCCATATTTTTCTTTTCAGAAACGCTCAGTGGAGGACCTGAAAGAACGATATTACAATATTTGTGGAAAGCTAACAAAGGTTCGTGCAGCATCAGGGACAGAACCTAAGATCTACATCTTTGATGCCGGCCATGAAAGGCGCCGTAAAGAGCAACTGGAGAAACTTTTCAATCGCACACCTGAACAAGTTAGTACAAGCAATACATTAAGCCACTGATAATTTCATTTATTAATGCAGTATTGGCCTTTGTGTGCCTTGTTTTGTGTTAGTCTTGAAATGTCAAGATTGCACTTCTCCTGTTTTTCCTGCAGGTGGCAGAAGAGGAATATCTAATTCAGGAACTCAGGAAGATTGAGACTAGGAAGAAAGAGCGTGAGAAGAAAGCCCAGGATCTACAGAAACTCATCAAAGCAGCTGATACAACCACAGAGTTACGGCGAGCTGAAAAGAGAGTTTCCAAGAAGAAGCTCCCTCAGAAAAGGGAAACAGAAAAACCGGTATGACATGCACACCACAAGAAGGAGCAAAAGCTTCTCCTGTAAAATGAAGCTTAAAGCGATAAATAATATTTTGTCATAGACATGTTAATGCCGGTTATGATAAAGCTTTTTTAGCAGTGCTACTGTGGAATCAAAAAGATCCAGCTCTGTGTCAGTAGTTCTTGTTAATCATTTTATATTATTTATGATTAAATACTAACCAGAAGTAGCGCTTGCATCATCCAGGTCCATCCATAGATATTTATGTCATATTTCCTCTGTTTTAGGCTGTTCCAGAGACAGCTGGCATCAAATTCCCTGACTTCAAATCAGCTGGGGTAACACTGCGCAGTCAGAGGGTGAGTACGGCTCAATCATGCTGAAGCATACCATACAAAAACTTAAATTCTCACAAATACTCTCGACAAAACCTAAAACTACCAAAAAGAGCATACCCGAAACAATGACTTTTGTTTGTTTTGTGTGTAAAGCAAGAAGGGATTTATTTAACAGTTGTTTTCCTACTGTTAGTATTATGTAGATTGACTGTGTCATTGGTGTACGTGAGAAACTAGAGTTTAAGACTTGAGGTAGCATCTCTTATTATAACTCTGATGATTAATTCTGTCACTGACTCAGTAATATCTGTAAAACCTAGCAGGGGGACTCTTATTCATCTTCAAGACTGATGAGGAGCTGCCGCTCTCTATGGAAAATGCATTAGCACAGCTAAGGAAGTGGAGTGCCCCTCTAGCTAATCTGTCAGATAGAGTTCAGTGGATAAAGACATTTTGATCTGGCCCGCTGAAGTGCATTTCATACGAATTAAAAGCCCCGAGGTGGAGCTGTTTATCCTAATGTTCCTGCTACCTTTAATCACACACTTGTGTGTGTGTGCATGTTTCTCTGTGTGTTATTCAGATGAAGCTGCCAAGCTCAGTAGGCCAGAAGAAGATCAAGGCTATTGAGCAGATCCTGGTAGAGCAAGGAGTGGGTGAGTATGAATAAACATTAGCAGTTTCACCATTTTACATTCTTAACTTTACTCTGTAGTGGACATTGGTTTCAGGAGAGCAGAGAAAGTATTATTAATATTGTATCTACTCTTGTGAATAAAAAACAACATAAAGTCATATTATGGCATTTCTCTAATTGTCTCTTGTGATGAAGTGCTTTAGCATGCACCTGCACCATCTCATAAGGACATGGTGCACTTGTCACTAATGGTGTCCAAAATAACCAGTACTGGAACCGACTAAACTAGTTACAGTGATGGACAGACACATTCACCTGTTACTCTGTTGTTTTGTTCTTAACACAATATCATCACAAATGGGAAAGTACTTTTGTACACTTTTAATCATCTTTTTTATCTTTGTGTGGATCTAGATCTTAACCCCATGCCCACTGAGGAGATTGTACAGATGTTCAATGAGCTTCGCAGTGACCTGGTGCTGCTGTATGAGTTGAAGCAGGCTCACAGCAATTGTGAGTATGAGCAACAGATGCTGCGCCATCGCTATGAGGCTTTGCTGAAGGCCGGCAGTGGAAGCGTGTGTGGTGTAACTACAGGAACAGTCACTCTACCACAAGTCGGAGAACTCAATGCCACAAACAGCACCACAGCATCCACTCCAGGGGGTGAATCTCAGCCGTGGCCTGGTACTGATGACATCAAAGTTGAAGCCAAGGAGCAGATCATTGATGTTGTAGGAGCACCACTTACCCCCAACTCAGTAAGTCTGCACTGGGCAAACAAAACGACTGGAGTTATTGCACCAATTGTGAATTAACTTTCAATGTTGATTGAAGTTCTTTCAACTGTTGAAAAAATGCAGTACTGCACATTGCCAGGCCCCGTTGTAAATGTGTTATGTGTTATTACTTTACAGCGCAAAAGGAGAGAATCTGCATCCAGTTCATCTTCAGTGAAAAAGGTGAAGAAGCCATGATAAGAGCAGCAGCTGGCACACAGGGATAACAGTGAAGATTCAAGAGCTTCATGGCTGTATGAGAGACACACACATGCTGCAGTTGGACAATATTACTGTCTGTTTATATAAAAGCACCCCTGCCTACAGACACACACACACAAACCTTTTCACCTACTAATGAGACCTCTCCATCCCCACCCCATCTGTCCTGCCCTGCTTCGCTGTGACAAAGGCAACAACTGAGTGACATTTCATTCCATTACGGCTCGTCTCCCAGCCTCCTCCGCTGCTTGGCCTTAGATGAGGCAAGATCAACTGTAAATTGCCAGGCTGAGCTAATCGGGACATGGGGAAGGAGGTGGGAATGACTGGGTAATTGAAACGAATTGGAATGAAAGAACAGACCACAGGAGTGGGAGGACCTCAAGCCACAATGCTCATTTGCCCCAACTGAGTTTTTTTGTAGCCTAATCATGCCATAGTGTTTACTGGAAATGTGTTTTTGTGCCTCTAGTACAGGCTCCCTTTTGACCTGGAGTGCATTTCGTTCTCTCATGGATGTCACTTCTATCTACAGCCCGATCTTCATGTTGGACTGGGGGTGGGCTGATTAGTGTTGTTTGTCCTCAGGTGACCTTGAAGATACTTTCAATGATTCAATAAATATCTCGGCTTATACTTACTGCGGGTTATGCTTTGGTAGTTTCTTTCACACTTCAAATCTCTGCTTCTCTTTTTCAAATGAGATCTTGACTTGGGGGTAATCAGTGTTGAATACACATTTGTTGGGCAAATTGTAGGATCATGACATTCTTACCTTACCTGTCATTTAAGTTAAGTGACAACTAATGACTTCATTAATATGATAATTAAGCAGTGCTCATTCTTAGCTTGGCACAGGCACTGAAACTTCATTAAGTTTCCTCCCCATAATATTGCTAATTGCATGTCAGTTATATCGTTTAGCCTATTTAGACATTAATTTCTATGCAAATTGTTGGATATGTTTGCCCAGAAGAGGAGGGCTCTGTGATTTGGGCATACTGTGCGTGCATGTGTATTTATACTCTACTAAATGTAGACGTGTTTAGTGAAAATTCTTATATTTCCAACACTTTTTCCTTAGCAGGAAACGGTAGTATTTTTTTAATGTAATCCCAGATTTGAATTTTGATTTTCCAGAAGAAATGTGCCCAAAAGCATGACATAAGTAAATACATATGATAAAAAAAATATTATATCAAATCAATTAAATTAGATTTCATTTAAATCTCTAATCTTTAAAGCGCATGTGAGTAAACTGATTCACACACTGCAGGCGTTTTGATTGAGAGAGAAAAAAAGTGAGAGAAGGCAAGTAAACATGGGTAAAATGGATTCTCTGTGTCTATATTTCATGTTGAAAATTGGCTCATAAATCCAGTGGTTTGATCTATGGAAGCCGTCGTTGCTTGAAAAAACCTCCGTAAATGTGTAATTTCTCCCTTGACAGAACACAGCCGAAAGGCTATCTTTCTTTTGCCTCCTCTCTCTCTCTCTCTCTCTTTCTGTCTTTCATTTTCCCTCTCTCTCTCTGCTGGCCTGGTGTTGGATTAATGCCCTCTCTCTCTCCTCTCATGCCCCTCTGATATCCTCTTTTCATCACTGCTCATCCATTCATCAAAACTAGGGGTTCTCCTTTTCCCGTCTATCTTTCAGTATCTAAAGCCATCTTAAGTTATATGGCAAGTATCTTGTAAGACGTAGGCATCAGGAATGGGAGGTTGTATTGAAAATAGGTGGCAGGGAAGCATCATCAGCCATGTGTGAATGATGAAGCCCCCCTACAGCCTAGGTCTTTCTTCCATGAGCTCCATCCGGGTTACAGTGTACGTTCTACAACACTGATGTGAAAAGCATGAGGCAGAACACCACGAAAGAGTGTCTTTATAATGTGGTTGAGATGGCATTGAGATGGGATCTCTTTATCAAGGCCAGGCTGAAGCTTTAATCACGGCCTAAGAGGTGTGCAGGCTTTTTATCATAATTGAACTGTATCCAGGCTAATCGCCGACATACGTCACTGTCGAGGGGCTCGCTCTGCTGCACCACCAGGCGACACTGGTGGTGGTGATTGAACACACAGTTAAGAGAAAAGATGTGTACTAAGGGACATAAGGCAGGAATAGGCAGGTAATATCAGATGTGATAGAACACTGTCCAAATACATCACGCCTTGAGGTAATCACTGATGTGACAATGATTAGATTGTTGATGCCTCCTTGCTTTGGTACAGTGCTTTATACCTATCACCCAATCACTGATTACTACAGTGTGAAGAGACAGGAATTGTACTTTAGCAGTGTAAGAATTGGATCTGGGTAATTTAGTTGAAGGTTTGGCACTTGCATGTTCCCGTAATACATGTCCAAAACAGACTTTCACCTTTATGCCCCTCTCTCATTTCCATGTCTCTCACATTGACTTTCACCTTCTCTGGTATTTAGGTCACCTTGAGGGAGAAAACTTTTAATCATTGCTCCACATCAAATTCACCTGTGCCCTCTGGGACACAGAGCTTCAACAAAGAGGAGAGGACTCGAAACCGCAGGTTGGGAAATACAGTGCCCACAGGGCTGGACAGTAGAAGTCATTTCCACTGGATTTTTTTGCTGGTGGGGGAAGGCCTGCTACAACACAAACTCAATCACTAGTGCTAAGCAGTGCTTACAGCTAGGCATTAACCCCACTGTCCACTCTCCACATTAAAGCCCCGGGGAGGCTGAGTGGAGTGGAGTAGAGCAAAGCACAGAGTGGGACTAAATCTAGACTTCCTATTCCCCGGGACTGTGCCGCTCTTGGGAACATCTTCAGTGAGATGTTGTCTTTCAAGGTGTCCTACCTTGAAATGAAAAAAAAAACAGGAATGAAATAGAAAGTGTCATTTCAGAGTGAAAGCTTTTCTTGTGTGTTCATATGGACAAATTGGAATTAAGCAGTTTAACTTTTTTTTTACAAACATTTTCTGCTTGGGAAAGTCTAAATGTCACATCCTGTAGATACAGAGCTATAAGTAATATTTTTGTGTGTTTTAGACTAGAAAATTTGGCACTAATTCACTAATATTTTTCTCTTTTTATCAGCTATTTTCTGGCTGCCTCCTCAGGTGAAAAAGTGTCAGGAGAGCCAAAATGGTATAAGGCTGACAGTCTAGCGGTAAGACAAATGATGCTAGAATGATCTTGAAGAAACTGATCTGTACAGTTCTCTCTGTCTTCATCACCTCATCTGAAATAATAAGTAATTAAGTATATAGCAGTGTTTTATAGCAGGTTGACTACAGTACGTGTGCTCACCTTGAATGTGTTTCCTGAACTCACTTTGGCTGTCAGTTTTTATGAGTTTGCATTGGCTATTTTATTTTATTGTTTATGATGCGGTACATAATGAAGATACAGAGTCATGGACGAGTGAGGAGAATGTGTCCCATTCAGGACAGAGCTGTGATTGCAGGCGGACTATAAACAAGGCCCAGGTTGGACAGATCAGGTTCACTGTGTCCTCCTCTCAGCCCCCAGAAGCAAACCAGTTTGATTTGATTTGTCAGTGAGAGATAGAAAAGGTTCTGAACAATAAGTGACAGAGTTTCCTCGCTGTGCAGTGCAGCGAATGTCTTTCTTCCTCTCTTTACCTGCACAAGCACAATTCTAACAAAGAGGGGGGAAAAAATCCAATTTACCAATGTGGATCCACAGCTGTCACAGTGGGGGAATTAAACATTACCCATAACTCACTGGGGGTGCCGAGCAGGTCAGTGGATAGCAGGGACGGTAACATCACTCTAGGGTGCAATAACAAAGGATTTTAACCTATGACTCCTTCACTGAGGCTGCTGGTAGAACATCCTCCTCACCATCTGCAGCATTCACTGCGCTGGTTAATAATCTCTGGTCTAGTTGACAACTCAGCTTACCAGTATACACTTTACTAGTCATCACTCAAATGTCTGTGTAACACAAACAGGAAGACATGGGGAAATGCCAGCATAAATGCAATGTTTTCCAGCACGCTGGGTCCCGGAGCAGTTCCTGTGATGCTCCATAGGGGGTTGGTGGGATACTGTATAGCTGCTAGCGTGCCGGTGTCATCACCCGTACAGGCTGACTACTTGCCTGGCTGGCCCGCCACCACCAGAGCCTCAATTACCTGACTGACGTTTCATTAGCGCCTGCAGCTGATCCCGTGGCTGAGAGGCAGTGGGGCGCAGAAGAGCATGGAGCGAGCAAGAGAAAAGGGGGGGGCTTCAACGTATTACATTCTCATGCGCTGTCAGTGTCACAACTCTGACTACAGCCACACAGCCACTCATTACATTGCAGTCATTTAGCACATGCTCTTATTGAGCTGGATGGTGAATACTAAAATAGAACTGGCTGGGTTTTATCTGGTGACACCAGTTCTGAACTGACACTCACAAACCTGCCCTGGATTGTTGGAGCTGCTGTGACTGTGTGTGAGAGGTTGTAGGTGTTCGCGTATGTGTGCACATGTAATACAGGGTATCAGCAGGAGCTTAAGGTGTCTATGAGACAAATCAATCTGGTGCAGTGTACTGATCAGAAGTTTATCTCCTCTTATGTTTCTCTCTGTGTGGATGGCAACAATGTATGTGTGGTTGACATCCAGGATAGATACCTGGTTTGTGTGTGATGTGTGTGGCCTCTCCATCCTTGGGGTTAGTGCAGGCCATGTCAGAGATGATCCAGGGCGGAGCTGAGGGGGCTTAGTGAGACCCTCGGCCTGAGCCTCTCCACACAGCCCACGCTTGGCTGGCCTCTACTTCCCATTTGTCATCCTGGACCAGTAAGACCCCCGGAGAGATTAGGGTAGAGCAGAGAGACTGGAGGAGTAGCAGGAATAAGAGGATCAGTTAAGCTATAAACACAGACAAGTTTGTGTCTCTCACCCACTCTGGCACAGTGACAGTTTGTAATGGCTGTCAAAAGTTCGCTCTGTGCCGTACATCTTCTTTTAGAGGACACTGCAGTGTTTGAATGTGGCATACCTTGTGTCAGCAAACACAAAAGGTAGCGCAACTTCTCTGTTGTAGTGCTGTGTGTATGTGTGAGAGAGCGAGAGAAAGAGAGAGAGAGGGAGAAAAGTGGGCTTGAGTTGGACATTAAACCGAAGAGTTAACTGTATCGACCCACATTGACCCAAGCTAACGAACCAAGGCCCAGTGTAGAACAGAAAATGCAAAGGTTTGCCTATAATTAGAAATCTGTGGCACAAAGACCATTAGTCAAGTCCTGGGAGCTCCTTCATTTCCATATTTTTGAATATTCTACTTAATTATGCAAAGGGAAACAGTGAGGTAGATGAGAAGTTTTAAGAAAGCCTCATAAAGTCCTTATTAAGAACAGAGGGGATTAATGACAGTTAATATGAGGGCAATCAAACATTTAATGCAAAGGCCCTCCTGCAGGCAAACAGTATTTAAATGAGTCAATTAGACATTCATTATCTACAAGCCTATAAGTGGAGTCAGATCTGCATAAATGTTGGTGCTGAAAATCACTCCCTCTAAAAAGGAGCTAATGAAATATTAAAAAAGTTAACAAGTTAGACATGGAAAATGTACAAATATTGATTGCTAGAGGGCTGGTTACATGTTGTCATCAAATCATGGGAGAATGCACGATATCCAGTGGAGATTGTCTCATAAATCATAATTATTGAGATAGCTCCCAATTAGCTATGTAGCATTGTTGAAACAGAATGAGAGAGTGGGAAGGGGGAAGTCCTCCACTTGTCCATATTCAAATCTCACACATTAATGTGTCCAGGTTTACTGGAAGTGCCTCTAAATTATTTCCATGTCACCAAACCTCCTTAAAATAAGTAGATATACACAAAAACATACATATTCTGCAGAGGATGACTTGAATAATGTACCAAACTATGCAGATATATCACTGTCAGGACTTCCTCCCTCCTCCTCCTCCTATCCTTCTTTCTTTCCCTCTCTCCGTGTCTGCCTCCACTCTTGTCAGTTGCCCCAGCACACAATTACTGTGTGTGATTGCTATCAGGCGGGACGGTCGGGGAGGCTCCCAAATTAGGGCCTAAATAGGATTTCCTACATGGCGAAGGGCACAGGCCTGGACATGGTAATGAAAGCCTATACATCACAATCAGGCCGACAATCCTATTCATACTGCAACACATTACTCTCACTCCTCATAATTATAGAGGGGTGACAGACGGGCCTGTGAGGCATGGTGGAGGAGGCGCAAAGAGCGAGGAGGAGGAGGAGGTGAAGGGAGGGGGTTATTAGTAAGGTGGCAGAGCAGTGTCACAGTTTTTGAGTGGCTTTTTCTCTCTACTCCTGTGATCTCCTGATACCTGGAGTGACCAGATTATAGGTGGGAGTCCACAGGGTTCAATTCTACATAGAGCCAGTGTGAGAGCCTACCACATATAGATCTGAGTTCTAATTTGGGCATTTTCTGCCATTCTTCCACTGGGACACTGACCACATCTTCCATCAGACTGGCTGACACGGGTACAAACACACACCCAAACACGCTCCTTCACACAGAGAGATGTGATGAGATGTGAGGGGGGACAGCTTTGCGATCAATACCATGAGCAGGAATCAGCGATGGGGAGAATAAGACAATGGCCTATCAGATCGAGGTTGACTTCTCCTTGTATGTGTGGCAGGCCTGTGACAATAGATTGGACCAGAAATCCGATGGCACTCGCCGGCAGAGGAAAAAAATGAGGAGACAGATGAAAAGAAAGATTGCTAATGCTCTCCAAGCAGGCATTTTAATCTGTGACAGAGGAGGGATTTGGTGAAAGCCATTATCACACAGCAACCTCCCCTCTTCCTTTCTCCCCTTTCTTTTCTGATAAGGCAACCTTATCAGACTGCTTGAGGGGGATTGGGGGGGTTGGGAG
>JAVQJX010119528.1:0-11992 GCA_036025115.1 Ambassis agassizii | reverse complement strand
TATATATATATATATATATATATATATATATATAATAAGGATATACAATACATATACATTCATTCGAAAACCCACTGGCGTTTCTACCTGGTGTCCGCCAGAGGGCGGTGAAAAAACAGTATCGTACTGCGCATGTGCTTCAATGTGCTACAGGAAAAACAAATCACGTCACTTCCTGGTCCGCACAGGTGATTAGCAACAGAAACTAGTGGTAGCTTCAGATGAAATGGCTTGAAGAGCCGCAGACTGTCACATTTAGCGGTGAGCGAATTTATTTCACTCAGTTTCTAAACGGTTGTTTCATACGTGGCACAGACGGACGAATAGAAAGTTAGCCACGTTGTTAACTTTAGCTTATTCATTCATCGACGTACAGTTGAACTTGTAAATAGCTGATAGCTAACAGACTAGCCCAATAAGTAGGGAGTTTTTTTAAAGTCCGGACTTTGCTAACGTGTCATATGTGTGAGCTTACAGTGAAAACTAGTCTTCACGTTACGTTTGTATTGGCAGCAGTGTGACGGGCTTGCTCGCTGCTTTAGTTTTTACTGTTAGCTAAACAAACCCCACGACATGAGTGTGCAACTTTTCTAAAAAGGACGAATAATAATAATCGGTTTTGTCTCATTTGATGAACCATTTTAAGCACAAAAAGGTATTTATACTACACATTTTCATTAACATTTTCAAATGACGGGTTTTGCGTGATATATGTAGATTCAGAACCTTTAAAATGAAACTGTAAAGAAAATATTTTTGTGTTTTATAAGTCATTCAATAATTAAAGTTGCAAGAGAGGGGGAAAAAAAATAAAGTGCACATCAAATATAAACCTCATTACTTGTTTGATTCTTCAGTATAAATAAAGACAGAAGCCATGGCCTGTACTCGAGTGGCCCTGGATGAGCAGCAGGTGACCGAGCCTGGCCCTCTGGGAAAAGAGCACACACTGCCTGCCCTGGTGAGTCAGATCCCCCAATGCTGGAGTGCAAACATCTCCCCTCCAGGATTGTATCACAATCATATCCTGTTGTTTCAATCCATCATTAGCACCCAGACCGGATGGAGGAGCGCTGTTTCGTGCCTTACAAGCCTCCACCTGAGGAGGGCTCTCCTGCTGAGGTGGAAGAGTTTTTGGAACATGCCAAATTTATCACAGAAGACCTGGAGTGGCTGCTCACGCTGCCACACGACAAGTTCTGGTGTCAGGTAGGGTGACTGTCGACCCTCTGAAATCCACGTAATCAGAAACCTGACGAACATATTTTTTCACACTTTGCTACAGAAGGATACTCATTGAATTTTTGTTTATGACTGCTGGTTGCATGTTGGTCAAGTTATGGTTCATTTGCTGCACTGAGGACTGCAGAAAAAAAGGATTTTGTTTATGCATTCAAGGACTACAGGATAATCAAAAATGCAAAGCTTTTTATTGTTTTCCAGTGTAATGTGGGGATGATTTTTATCTGTGCACATAATGTTCCTCTGTCTCTGTTTGTTTGGTACACCAGGTTGTGTTTGACGAATCGCTGCAGAGATGCCTGGACTCATACCTCCATCACGCTCCTCGCAACCTCGACCTCACCACTCTGCCATCCTCGCCGTCGGTGGCTGAAATGCAGCGCTCTGTCCACAAAGTGGTCTTCTTGACCTTCCTCAGGATGGCCACACATAAAGAATCGAAGGTGCCTGGACGATTTATATGTCATTAGTAGGTTGTTATCACCTTAGATGTCTCACTGTTGGTTACAACTTCTCTTCAGGATCATTTTTTCACTCCAGCTGTGTTTGGAGAAATCATCTATGAAAACTTCCTGTTTGACATTCCCAAAATCCTGGATCTGTGTGTGCTGTTTGGGAAAGGCAACGGGCAGCTGCTGCACAAGATGATCGGTAAGCTGCTCATGAAGAATCTCTTCTTTAACGTCACCTGAACCTTTGCTGACTTTGATTATGACGTCCTTCCAGAGAACATCTTCACCCAGCAGCCGTCCTACTATGGTGACCTGGATGAGACGGTGCCCACAGTGCTACAGGTGAACACGGTTGTTTTTGATATATTTGTCACACATAAAAAATGTGGGTTTTTTTCAGCAAGTTACCTGTATTCCAGGTGTTTGATACAATCCTGGACAAGTGTGGGCTTCATTGTGAAGGAGCCACTGCGATGGAGCCAGTAAAACTGAATGCACACAAACAACCGACTGCCATGACCATGAGCCAGCAGGTCAGACACACACAAACTTATTTAGAATAAAGAGTGTTTCTTAAAGTTGCCACTTCAATAGTGTGTTTTATTTTCTTTTTTTTTTAGAAACTTGTAGATATTATTTTGTACCTGTGCGACTCCACCACCACCATTCATGCCTTCCTGGACATCTTCCCTGCAGCCTGCACCAGCTTTCACTCCCACGGCTTCCTCAACAGGTAGGCATGATGCAGAACTCTCAAGTGGCAGCGTCACACTCAGATCTGATGACTCTGAATCTCTTCTCTGCTCCCAGGCTGACCACATTTTATGAAACTGCTGTGCCTGACCTCGAGAGGGCGATTAAGAAGAGAAACGTGGACGATAAAGTGTGAGTATCTGCTTCAGGTTTTTAATCCAGGAAGAAAAAAAACAAAGAATAACAAAAATCAAACACTGCATTTAGTCTGCAGGATGACCTGTGGAGGCGGCTGTCTCACTCCTGTCGTAAGATGGTGGAGATGGCTCACCTGCTGCTACACAACACCTGCCTGCAGCCAATCCTGGAGGGGTGAGATACTCAAACTCCCAGCATGCAGCTTGGCAGCCTGCATGTCACACGTTGACATTAAAACTTTTTTTGTTGCCTCGCAGGAGGGAAAACATGCAAACATTTGCAGAGGAGCTGCTACAATATTTCACATCATTTTTGCCAGAAAAAAGGTGAGACATCTAGTTTGAGTTTCTGGGATTGTTGGTCCACATCATGAAGTATTTTTTTAATTGAAAGGATTCATTTGTTATGGTGTTCATCTGTTTGTTCTTCCAGGTTCTTGTCAGACTATGACGAGCAGTTTCCCATCGCAGATGACATCAGCCTCTTGCAGCAGGCCCTCCCTGTCATGTATCCTTATCGGCAACAAGGAGACCAACAATGATTTAATATCTGCTTTCTACTGCTATCTACATCTTTATGAACAATGAAACCACACCGACTAAAAAAAAGGAAAAAACACCCAGACACTGCATATTGTTTGCTGCTTTAACTACCTGTCAGTGATGAGACCAGGACGTCCTACCTGCTGCAGGGTGTGGAGAGTGCCTGGGACAGCGTGGGCCGACGGAAAACACAGAGTCAAGCCTCCTCACAGTTGTTAATCAGTCAGGGAGCAGTGGGTGGGGGCGAAGCTGCTGCTGCTGCTTCCTCCTCCTCATCTGGCTTTACACCTCAGGAAGTCAGAGGGTCAAGAGGAGGAGCAGAGGGTTGGAGCAGAGGAGCAGAGCTGGATGTCCCCCAAAAAGGAAACAATGTGAGCTCTGTGATTATTACCTTTATTACTAATATTTATTAAGTGTCATCACTCATGTGACCGACGTTGGGCTGCTCTCAGGGTGCGGTGTGTCCGGTGAGCGGGGCGGAGCTGGAGTCTCTCCTGTCGTGTATCAGGGATCTGCTTCCTGATCTTGGCGAAGGCTTTCTGCTGGCGTGCCTGCAGGAGTACAACTACAACTCTGAGCTGGTCATCAACAACATCCTGGAGGACCGTTTAGCCCCTAGCCTGGAGAAACTGGACCGAGCCATGCCCAGGTGATGACGACACTGCTTAGGGAAGCATGCATACAGTATCTGTTATTTATTTCGCGATCATTCCTGACCTCAGTCTTCTCCTGCACTGACAGGCCGGTGAAGGAGGAGCTTCCATCTGTCCTGAACAAAAGGTCCAATGTGTTTGATGACGACGAGTTCGACATCTTCCGCAGGGACCAGGTGGACATGTCCCGCATCTGGAAGGGCAGGAGGTACCGGGACACACTCCAATGGACTGATGCTGCTTAAAATGGTGCGCAAAAACTTGAACCGGTTTAAAGACCAGGTTTGACTCTTCTTCCTGCAGGAAAGGTGAAAACATCCAAGAGATGCTGAACGACAAACAGCACATAGCAGAGCAGAGGGCTCGTTATCAAGCTTATGAGACAGTGGTGGACGAGGTCATCATTGAACCTGGAGAGTCCGCTGATGGGTACGACCTGGATGACTATGACGACGAGTATGACGACACCTACGACATGAACCAGGTGGGAGCGAATGACCTGGATGGAGACAGCTTACTGAACAGAAGGTATGGCCACATGTCTGTGTAGATCTTTATCATATACAGCATCATGCAGAGTTTTTAATTTGCCTTTCCCTGCAGGCCTTTCACCGTCCCACAGGTGCTGAGGAAAGGAAACAAAGTAGAGAATGAGGAGGAGGATGATGATGAAGAAGAAGATGCTTTACAGGTACAGCTGAAATCATTTAAGTTTGAATCTCTAAAGCTGTGTGATGGTTTTTAATGGTTTGTTGTGGTTTCAGAACAACGTGAACAGGGATCAGTTTGTGCAGGATCCGGCTCTGCTGAGGGAGAGGGCCGAAGCCAGAAGAGCCGCCATGCAGCAGAGAAAAGGGTAAGGACAAAACTTTAACAGGCACCTTTAACACGGACTGTAGTGGAAAAACCTGTTTAAAATGCTGCCAAAAAGGACCATTTATTGTAGACAGAAAAACGGCAACAGTCGAACAAGTGCTGTTAGTCTATGCAATAGTGACATCAGTGAACCTAATCGAAATGAATATAATATTGTGATATTCATCAAAATGAATTTATTCTACTGGTCACATTTGAAAATTTGACAAAAACGTCTCATGAAAATGTTAAAATTCTACATTCTTCATTATGGTGATGGGAGAACCTGCTAAATGCCTTTTTAAAGAGCGCACTGAGGCAGCGTCACACCAGCTCTGTTTAGAGTCTGTGAGTGTGAGGGTTCTTCTTGCCATTTAAATCTGTTATTTCTTAGATATCTTTAAAATACAATTTGTTTGGGTTGCCAGATGGATTAGAATAACTTCTTCCTTCACTGACTCTTTTTCTTCTCTTTTTTTCTGTCTCTCTTTCAGCTTCCGGCCAGAGCGTTCCAGTAACGTGGTGGGTCGACCCAAAGGCCAAGGACAAACCCTAGAGACGTTCCTGGACCGACGCAAGAAAGAGACCAACAAGAACCGAGTGGGCAATCACAACAGGCGTAGTATGGCTGACCGCAAGAGGAACAAAGGCATGATCCCCTCCTGAAGCAGGAGAGAACGCTCTCATGATGTTCTGGTTCATGTTCCAGCCCTGAAGCTGCTGTTGAAAGGTTGAATTAGTTTACAGACTATGAGCTACTTCATGGCTTTGAGATGTTATTGAACCCAAAGGAAGAAAAAAAAAGCCACAACAAAGAAATAAGAGAATGACAACTTTATATTTGCCAAGTAACAAATGAGTTTATTTGTAAGATCTAGAGTGATCAAGTTTCTTTGACATCATCACAGACCACATAGGAATAAAAGGAAGAGAAGCCGGAGGGGGGGGGGGAGAGAGTTCCTTCTGTAGCTGGAAGAACAATTACTGATGCGCTGATCTGTCTCTAACAGTGGCTTGGCTTGGCTTGGCTGAGGGGGGGGGAATAAAATGTAAAAAATATATTTAACTAATTTATGTGCACTTGTTTCTTTTCAGCTTAGGTCTTTTCTGCTGTGTGAGTGAACCACAACAGACAGACCAAAAATCAGTCAGAAGCTCTGATGATGTTAGCTTGATTAAAGCTCAATTTATTCCTCTGTCGAGTCTACACAGACTCACACTTCCTATTTATTGTCTACGTAAACACAGCTGCAGAAGAGACAACAAATCACTGAATATTCACGTCGGTGTATCACAGAACACCGCCTTTCATTTCCTCTGACGTCTGCCTTTTTCATTATAAAAAGATCTGCTTCATTTCTGTTCAGAGTAAACAAACAGATGTCCTGCTGATGAAGCGATTACGGTGCGAGGATGCCACGGTCAGAGTGGGTAGATGGGCAGAAAAAAACACTGTCATTTCAAAGGCAGAGGAGAAGCCGCAACCAAACGCATATAAGAGCAGATGAGGAAAAGTCGCATCCTGCTGGCATGTTTGAGTGCTCACCTGTATCAGCTGACAACTGTCTCCATGACAACCACCACACTATGGTGCTGATGTTTGCAAGCACATGCTGCCATGCACACACTTTTCTATCAGAGCGTTTTTTGTAACAAAAAAAAAATGTAACTGACAAGTCAAAATAAATACGACTGTTTTTGACATCCATTCGACTGAGTCCTCACAAAAAAATCCATCCGATTTTTTTCTTTTAGGGGACAAAAAGTTTGACACAAGCGCTTTGAGCAGTTAGACACTGTCTAAACAATTAGCATCGTCTTCTCACTGTTGATGAGTGAGCAAACTAATTTGCGCAGCAGCTTTTTGGACAAAATATTCTGAGCAGATATGTTTTTAAAGCCACAGACTTTTCAACATCTGTGTTACTGCATTTGTTTAAAACAGCAATTAATGTAGTGATTGATAAGCTTGTGTGTCTTGGTCACAAACTTATCAATCATTCTATTTTTGCAGAACGAAGACGAGCGTTTGTGGTGTCACCTCTGTGCAAACATTGTTTTTTTTACTAACATTGACGCCTGCATCACAACTACAAAATCTCGACAACACTGAAGTGCAAAGAGTGGACATTGAATGACAGTGAATTTAGTCATATTTAGTTTCTTCTGGTAGGTGGTTATTGAGCTGAAGTGAAACATGCTCCAAACCAGAAAACACTGACCGTCTCCGCACAGCTAACTCACAAATACTCTTACACTTTTCACCCATCAACATATTTTAGAGTCACATTTTTCACACACACAGTTGTCTCCACGGTTGTACAGTAAAACAATTCCAGGAAGAAGTTCTGTTCACACACACAACAGTACCAGATAAAATGACCGCTGAGGTTAAAATGTTCCACAGTCCTGACAACTTGCCTGCTGCTGTGAGTTTATATTTGCTCCCCACAATCCACTGCTGGAAGGAGGAAGCATTGAGGTCAGTTTAAAAACAAAAGAAAAAAAGGCTACAGGAGTGTCACCGAGGTCGAGATGGGCGCTGATTCTCAGAGCCGCTGCAGTGCGATGGAGGTGAAGCGACTGTTAACTGTCTTTACGGACACCTAGAAAGAAAAAAAATAAATAAATGCATCAAAATACAAAATGCTGTAAAAACAGGTAGAACTGTCATGGTCCTTGAATGCATCAAGACATAGTTCACAACTAGAGTAGTATTTGTAAAAAAAATAAAACATCAGGTCAGAAAAAAACATGAGGTCCGTGACAAAAATGGAAAAAAAAAAAGAAAAGAAAAGAAAACACCTTCAGGTCCAAAGAAAAGAGAAAAAGATCATGTCCGAAAAAAAAACATCAGGCCGGGGTTGTTGTTTTGGGCCAAAAATAAATATAAATAAATAAAAGCATGAAAAAATTAAGTTTTTTTGAAAAACTAGGGTTTTTTTATTTATTATTTATTATTTTTTTCATTTTCAAAAATGTTGCAGCAATCAGTTCCGTGCCAAGTAAAATGAAAAAACATTAGGTCCGGGGAAAATGCAAACACTTTTAGGTTGCCTGCAATCAAACTAAATGGAACGTAAGCCTTAACTTTTTTCAACAGAGAATAATCATCTTAATTAAAAACTCACCTAAAATAATGTATTTGCACTGCCTCACATAACATGTAACCACTCAATGCACACAAGAAGCCATAGTTGACCTATTTGTGACCAGCAGTCACATGACAATAATAATCATACCCCAACCCCACAGTTTTCTAGGAAACTGTGCATCTGTATCATCTGCACATTCTGCTGAGTTGATTGAAAAATTCCACAGTGTTGCTTTAAATATAAAAAAAAATACTTATTATTATATTATAGGCTTTGAAGATGTGTCAGCATGTGTGAACTCACTGAGGATGCTGCGTTTGCACAGAGGACAGGTGTGTTGCAGCAGCAGCCAGGGGTCAACACACTCTCTGTGGTATTCATGAAGACACGGCAGCACCCGCAGACACTGAACACAACAACACAAAAAAACATGTTTATTATCATTATGACAGCAAACCTCTGGACTATAAGCTTAATTGATCAGTGTTGTAAATTAGGCTGACCTGGTTGTTGTTGAAGGGCTCCAGACAGACGGCGCAGTTGTCCGTCTCGACCGCTTGTGTCGGGTCACACCAGGGTTTGGGCTGACGGTATGTTTTGGTCTTTAGAGACGACATTCTTTTTAAAACATCCTGTTTAGGGAGGAGCTGAAGGAAATAAGACGTATGAAGCGGAGCGTGCTGTTTTTCTGTAGTGAAAATTACTTTCAGAGTAAACAAATACCTCCAAGTCGTTGTTGAGCTGGTGGTCCTGGTACTGCCAGCGAGCGTGAACAATGACTCCTGTGCTGAGGATCAGAGCGACCAGCAGGATGGTGTCCCACAGCTGCTGCAGGTATTTCTACAGACGCAACACAGAGGAGCATCACTTTAAGTAACAGTCTGGAGTAAAATAAATAAAAGGCTTCAGTTTGCGATGCGCTTAAAAACCTGATTAATCCTGTTTCTCAGTGAGCTCACATCTTTCTTTTTCCATTCTCAAACCTGCAGTCTTCTAATTTGTCAGACTTCCTGCGGCTCTTTCTTGTAGCCTCCCTACAGTCACAGTGTTGTGTTCGCTGTGCTGCTTCCCCCACCTGGACCTGAGAGTTGGTCTCGCCGGTGCAGATGACCCCCTGCCACTCTCCATAGCGACCACCTCTTGATCGACCGCAGCTGGACCACAGTGTGAGCGTGGCTCCCTGTCCGAACACACAGCAGCAGCATGCGCTCACTGTCAGCTCAGCCTGTTCACTCACCAACGACTGACACACACAGATCAGAGCTCACCAGGTTGTCTTGCAGGATCGTCTTGTAGGTGATTTTTGCTGTTGCCTGAAGACCCCTGTGAAGAGATCAGCAGATATTTAATGACATTAAAAAGCTACATTCTTACTTAATCAACATAAAAAAACTAGCCTAAGTTCATGGAGCATGTTTGGTGAAGTGATTTGTGTATAAATGGATGCATAGTAGCATCTTCTTCACTCCATAAAATGATTTTAGATATCAGCAATAACTTTGTTTGTTGTAATATGAACCAACCATTTGTGTTATGTACTACTCTATGCTAAATAATAATGTCAAAAATTGTGTGCTGAATCTGTACCTGAGCAGAGCTCCGATCAGCCTGGTGACATTTTCTGACGTCTGGATCACAATGATGGGCTTTGACAGCACCTGAGACAGATCCATCTACAAGAGAGTTACAAAACATCACATTTTTAGTCAGGGAAAAAAAAATAACCACATCCTGCTGATACTAGTACACATGCAAAGCAAACACCCCTAAACCTGGAGATTATTTATTTTATTTACCTCGCTGACGGTATTTTGATTAAGAGCCAGAATGATGAGAGCTGAAGCTCCGAGAACCAAAGCTCTCTTCATCTAAAAGAAAGACAAAAAGAACTCCCATGTAGTTGATTACAACTAATTTGACTGATAAACCTCTGAACTAAAATGATGCACTTACCTTACTGACCACTGCATCAGCAAAGGACTCCTGGTTCCCAGTGGAAGCTTTGCTGTCGTCCATCTCCACAGGCACCACCCCGATCCACGGCTCCTGCTTACTGCTGCTGTCCTCATCTTTTCCTCCACTTAGCTGTGCCTCCTCATCAGGAACCTGAAAACAAGAGATGGGAGAAATGTTCCCATCACTAAATGCTGGAGATTTTAACACCATCACTTTTAAATTCTTGGAAAAAACTTAATTTGGGTGCTTTTAATGAGATCCTTGTTTAATTATTGTACATTTTACACTGATGTTTATGACTTATTTTCACACTATATTACTTCCATTCAGTGCAAAAAGTAAAAAAGCTAACAAGCTGATAATTATATCTAGCAGCAAGGTATTAATCGACTAGTTATTCTAACAGAATGATTTTGTTAGAAACACACAGTCATTATCCAATAAAGATAAACAATAAAGATGTTAGTGGTTGTTGGTCACTCTTTAGCCTAAATTATGAATCTATAAATCAAAAATAAATCTTGAGCATCTCTAAAGTCTCGTATATTCCGATTATCATCCACATTTACCATTTAATTAAGAGTCCAGGACAAGACACCATACATCATTCTGACTCACCAGCACCAGGTCTCCCTCCAGCTCTTCTCTCCCCTCGTCCCCTTGCTCTGAGCCCTTGCTGGACTCCATCACCTCCCCCTGCAGCAGAGAGCTCACATCGGGCCGCTGCTCCACAAAAACCTCCACCAGAGCGACCTGCCCCGCCGCAACCAACAGCCCCGGCCACCGCAGCAGAAGGATCGGCAAGATAACCCAGAGGAAGCAGAAGCGAGCGAACGCCATAATCCGAGTAACAACAGCTGCAAGAAATACACAAACAGAATCAACTGTCATCCATCATTTTTGGAAGAAACAGCTAGCGGTTTTGTTCGCACTTTCCTACCAGCCCTTTAGGCGGATGTAAACAACCATCATACTTCCGGTCCTGACCGGAAACACGGAAAAGATTATAATCTTGCGTATAAAATTTTGATACGGAAAATAAATTAAACATTAATACAGTTTTTAAATCATATATAACATAATATATAAATATAAAGTGTTAAGCACAAACTGATCTACTTTCGTGTATCCATGACCCGTAAATATTTGGTAAATTTAACAACTGTTGAGATAGGACGACAGAAGTATCGTCTAGTACTTCCGTGTTCGCTTTAAAGCTACGACTTAGCCTATCGCAAATACAACTATAAAACAACAGGCCTTTCTCTGGAGCACATTTGGAGGGCAGTTTTTATCATTAATAAAAAATAATAATGTTATCTGGTAGTATAATAAATTATTGAAACGAGCCAAAAGACCTTTGCCTCATGCTGAATATGCGCATGTGCAGAGATTATCAACAAAGATTGCAAAGATTGTCTATAGGGAAGAAACACTCACTATTATATATATATATATATATAATGTATATATATATATATAATAATACAATTTCTTCTAGTTAGTAGGTCTTGTTTACAACATGAATACAATCTGTAGTGTCATAGAAATGCTTAAGAACGGTAAATAAGAGGCAATGTGAAGAGGACTTTAAACGTACGTGGGGTTCTTCCTCTTGACCCTCTTGTCGTTCTTCCTATCTTTGGCAGAGTCAGTTGAACGGTCTCTCTCTGGCGGGCGGAGTGTGTGAGTCGTGTTTACGTTTTTTTTCTTCTCCCGACAGGCAGATGACTGCGGGGATTGAACTGGAGGTCCTTGAATGAGCATCACGGGGTGGCGTCAAAGTCACGGCTAACGGCGGCGCTCTTTCCTCGTTCTGAGCTCGTTTTAAGGAGCTTTGCTGTCAGCTTCAGGTCGCAGACATGAGCGGGAGAGTGGGAGACCTCAGCCCGAAACAGGCTGAAGCTCTGCAGCAGGTACGTATAATAATAATAATATTATTAATAATAATAATAAAAATACAACGTCGCTCTTATTTAATCAGTTTTCTTGAGGGTGTCACGTGGGGTATATTTGAAAATGCGAATAATTTTAACAGACTATCCTGCCTTGCATCTTTAATAGCACTCTAATTTGGCATCACTTTATAAATTATAATATATAATAATTTATATTTCGTATAATTTATATTTCGTTAATAAAAAGTCTCTCCGGGTCGAGTTAATCCGTAGAAAATAAAATCCACAATATCTTGACATCAGCAAAGCTCTGTTAATGTTTCACAATGTTCATCTGCGTTTTATGTTATCATATAATAAGCAGAAAATCTGGTCAATTATATCAATCATGTGAATCACTTATTCCTT
>JAVQJX010119516.1:0-12263 GCA_036025115.1 Ambassis agassizii | reverse complement strand
TGGAGAGGTGCCGAGATACCGCTGAGAAACCTCCAAGGTGCCCTTGAGCAAGGCACCGAACCCCCCCAAACTGCTCGGAGCGCTTGCAGCGCCAGCCCCTACTCCCCCTCTCCTCCATGTATGTGCATGGTGTGGTGTGATGTGTATATGCATGACAAAATTGTACAGGGGTGAAAGTGTTCTCAAGCTGCTGTGCACAGCAGATTCACTTTCCAGTAACTGGAAATAAGACTTGCATGTGTAAAACAACAGTGTGAGAGGAACAGCTGAAAAGAGAAGCTAGAGTCAATGAGGCAAGCGCTGAAGAAAAAAAAAAAACCTCACATATCAAGCAAGATGTTGAAGGCTCCAAGCTGTGTTCATAGTCAAGTGTCTTAAAATACAAGATGAACACAAACTGAATGTCTGCAACCAACCTGTTTAGGAGGTTCAAGAGTCTTCATCAAGGTTTCCATGCAGGATGGCAGCACTTTGTGGTGTAGGTGCAGTAACATCCGCAGGGTGTGTCTGTGTACGTTTTCTTTGCTGGAAAATATTGAGAAGAAACTGTTGAGTCCGTCTTGTTTATATTTTATCATTTGTAATGGATACGTTGTGACTACATACAACAGGTTCAGATTGAATCCACCCACCTAGAGAAAGAAGTAAGGAGGAAGCCATCAAAGACGACTGAACAAAACTCTTCGGATCCAAACTCGTCAGAGAGCAGTGTGAGGTGCCCAGTCAGCAGGTGTAGGAAAATGTCGCTGAAGGCCATGTCGTTGTAGGTCTCCACTGTGGAAGATACAAACAAATGCAAGCCACCTTATAAAGAAGGGAAGGATGACTGAGAATCCTCATCAACACAAGTTGCCTTCAACTGACAGTTACACAAAATGTGGTATCAAGGTTTTAATGTCATTTTCCAACACTCACCCAGGGCAGGTATTAACCTCTGTAAGGCGTTCTTGTTCCTCAGTTTGGCGATGTGGAGGACGTAGTAAAGCCCCATTTCACAGGCCACCCTGTTCTCCTGCAGGTATCTGAGGGGGAACGTTTTTTCATCATCGGGGAAAGCATTGCCTGCAGATGTTGCCTCTTTCCTCATATAAAGTCTAGATATTTTATTATTAACATTACCAGTGTTTTTTCTTTGTTGTGATACAGAATCTGTAGCCTGTTAACCAGACTACATTGCATGCATTTCTATATAAAAGTCACTGTACTTTCTTTGCACTGCAAAAGCAGTGATCTCTCCTTGTGGGAAATGGGGAACCTACTAAAATGTGAGACACAGAGTTTAAACCTGTAGTTGACTTAAGAAGCCTACTGTGGCTCTCAACAAAGGAAGACGTTCAGCTCATTAAAAACTTCTTTCGCTAGTCATGCTATGTCATGCCAGCCTCTGCAATCGCGTTCCACGTTCTGCAGCAGCGTACCTGTTAAAGGCATCTGGCAGGGTGGTGGGATACGTCAGCGAGCTCTTCTCTTCACTGGGAAGCTTCTGTTCCACGATGAAGGTGTGATCATCTACAACTACTGACATCATGGCTGGTAGGAAGCGAGTCACCACCTCCAAGTCCTGAGAAAGACAAATGATGATTAGATTAGATTCAACTTTATTGATGACAGTCAAACAGCAGAATTGTCTCAGCTCTTTGTTTCAGCTCACAATGCTACAGTGTGCACCTTTTGAGAACTGAAATGACAACTTCAGATTACCACCAGCTCATATTATATAAATAAGGGCAATCTAACTGATAGAATTAAAAGCATACTTTGTAACAATAAAGTACTTAAGTTTGAATGGAGTCACTTGGATTCTAATAACAATAGGAAAACCATCTGACTTGACTTTAAACCCTTCACACAGACACTGGTTTTGAGCTGGGTGTACTTGAGAACACGCACCAAACGAGGCTCTTTAAAGACCTGGCTGTCAATCATGTCCCAGGCACCTTGACCCAGTGACAGCATCCTCAGCAGCAGCATCAAGTCTGGACTGTCCTGTTCACACACAGAGACACAACCGAAATCAATTCAATGAATGCAGCACCTTGAGCCAGGCCATACAGTTATGAATATGTATTTCAATATTTAATACATAGGATACTACAATGAAAAATATCAAAAAATAATACTTAGGTAGATAAGGGAACATCTTAAGGATAGTTCTAGTCATGAGCATGTGGGATTAATGAAGACTGGTTTTACCAGTGTTTACTAGTGTTTACCAGTAACACTATTGGATCATTTCATCACTGTTTGAATTTGAAAGTGCCCTCTGAGGGTTTTTCTCTGCATATTATCACTTCTCCTTTTTTGTATCAATGTTTGCTGTGCTGCAGCACTGCCCCCAGCTGTCAATCAGAAAAACAGCAATGTATCTCATGCACACTCTGACTCACTCTGGGTAAGGCATCCTGACTCAGCAGCTCCTGCAGGTTCCTCATAATACTCAACACCAGGGTGTTACAGGCAAATGGGTCACACAGGATCATAGACAGGTCCCTGTAATGTACATTAAGAAATAAATAAAGCCGTCATCTAACATTGACAACCCTGCTGACAAGTTTATCTTCTGTTACCCGAGCACTTGCTCCTGTCCTTTCTTCACTCCATCCAGGAATCCTTGTAGTTCTCTGGCTCGTTTGCCGTCGACAAACTTCTCACGTATGCAGGCATCTAAACACCATGTGAACTGTCACAGAACATAGAGAGACAAAAAGAAAAAAATAGTGTAATAAAAAGCCAGGACATGAGAAACAAAGGAACATCATTGTGATTGTTTTCACCTTATGGCAAGGGTCCACAGAGCAGATCTCACTGATATCCAGGTCGTGCAGAGACATCAGCAGCTCCGCTCTCAGAGTGCAGTAGTGGACATTCCGTGTTCGCAGGAAGAGTGTTCGTAAAAACTGCAGCACCATGTCGTACAGCTTCACGTTCTTCCCGATCATCTGAGTCAACTTTAAAACCACCTACAGAACACAAATGATCCCACCGCTTACAACGGAACAGATTTGTTCGCGTTAAGAACGTTTTATGACTCACACTGAGAAGCTAAAGCAAAAACTAAGAAACAGTATATGGACAAACAGCTTTGTACATGTTTTACTATCCATTTAAAAGTGCAATCCAATGACTGTGACTCACCTCGCCTTGGCGTCGTGTTTTGGGAGATGGACTGAAGAAGTTATGGAGGATGGAGAGGTCGCTGCTGAACAGAGCAGCCTCCTTCTCCACTATGTACTGCTTTAGGAGGGGAGAGACTTCATCCCCAAACAGAGCCTGGTTGTCCTGCCAGATCTGCCTTTTCACCTCCACGGCACACACCTTGTATAGCTCTTTGTCAGCCATCACCATCTTCAGTTTCTTCTCAGGTACCTGCAGGAAAGAGCGTGCAATAAAGAATAAAGCATGTTCTTGCCTTATTTAACTGCCAAGTCAGCCTAAGATGTCCAGTTTCTCCAGTTGCTCATTTCATGACCACTTAACTGCTTACTGTGACTATACACATGTTAACAAACCGTGATCCTAGCACTACAAATTAACTGTCAATACTCTGAATAGGAGTATTGAGGTAGTAGGAAGACTTACCTTGGGTAGATGCTTTAGAACCTGCATTACCACAGGCTGAATGGATGGCATTTTAACAAGAGGAAAGCTCTTCTCCAGCAGCTCTTCAAGCTTTCCATATCTGTACACAGATGGAAAAAAAAAAAAGCAGTCAAGCTGGTTCCTTTATAGAACATTATTCAGTCAAACAAACAATCACACACCTATCCTCGTCCTTGCCCTCTGCAATGATGGCCACCCGCTCCATCAGGTTTTCTCTGAGCTCATCAAAGACGGACTGGTGGAACTCAAGCCGCGGTGTTCCATGGAGGTCAAGAAAGGGAAGAGCAGACTGCAGCGTCGGCAGCAGGATGCCATTTTCCATCTGTAGCCATGAAATGCACAAGAGATTTGTGAGCTGTAGATGCTCCAAGTGCTGATACGTGGTAAAACAAATAAGGAACTACATTTAAGGATTCTCTGCTGGTTGTGAGGCCAGGGACTATAGAGGTGTGTTCAGGCCATCATCCTGTCAGCCTAACCTCCCGTCACAAAACATTAGTTCAGCTCTGAACTGAAATGAAACTTTCAGGATAACAGCGTGTTCTTCCAATATTTCATATTTATAATAAATAATAGATATTCTATACTTTGAGCAGAGAATTGTAGAACATGTTAAACTTTTTTTTTTAATTTGATTGATTTATTTATTTTTACATACTTTATTAATCCCGCGGGAATTGATCCCTTGGGAAATTTAAGTAATTCCTAAACATTGTCATGCAAATACGCATCACACAGCACACCCATGCACAAGCAGGAGTGGGGGTAGCTACTGCCCTTATCAATGTATGATGTATGAACTGGCACCTCTCCAGCTATCAGTCCACCAGCTATTGCCTGCCCCAAAACATCATCGTTTTCAGAGCCCAGGATCATAATAACTGATTAACAGTGGAAAAAATAAAGACATTTATAGTGAGAGAAAACTGAGAAACTAGAATTTGGTGATACCATTCAATTTGACGCATTCCAATTTTGACTGTACTATAATGACTTCAACTCCAGGTTACAAGCTGGGGTTTTGGGAAGCTAAGGGAATCATCAGTGAGACACTTCTTAATTTACAGGTCACGTTAACAGATTAGACATTAAGTGGGATTTCCTTTCTAAGGCAAATAATAACTTTAAGCCATAAAGCCGCATTCTTCCGAGCATATATGGCTTATATATGGCTAATATTACGAAAAGCTTAAAACCTTCTACAATAATAATCATGAAAATAATATTATATTTTGCTTTGCACAGTGAGGGCTGCATGTATCAGTTTGGTCAATTAGCTTCATAGCACAAACAGCTCGCTTCGATTGTAGTTGGCTGATACAGAACGACGCACTACTCTTACTTATCCCTTAATGTGTGATCACAAAAGCATTGGAGGAATTCATAAGTTGAAGCAATGTGATGTTCATGTGCAGACACACATTACCTGAAACTGATCAATGGCTTTCAGAGGCTCTGTGCAGTTGGTGAGAGTTTCTTTAAGATCCTCGCCGTTGGATATCCCGAGCTCAGGCAGCCCCCCGAACATCTTTCGTTCTGTTTTAATCATCAACCTAAGGATTTACTTAGGAATTAATTCTTCTAAGTTAAATTATGAGGCTGAAAATAGGGTTGGCGGTTGCTACAAAACACACCTACACATTATGCTTTCCGCTGTCCCGTTCTGTGTAGTTACATCGTAAACAGTCCCCCGGAAACAGACGAGGCGAAGAAAGGAGTTCCGCACTCTAATCATATGCCCACGGTTGAAACCAAGTATCCAAATGTAGCGGGTTTTTTTCATTTCTTTTCCTTTTCTTTTCTGTTTTTTTTTTTAAAACAAATTTGTCTCTTGTCTTGCACTGTTCTTTAGCTTCTTGCCCTGTCTTTCCTCAGTACATCAGTATGGCATATTGCATTCCTAAAAAACATCTGATTCTGAACAGATTATCAGGAGGCACATGAGACTTAAATGTGACAGATTTAGTCATGTGATTTGTGACCTTTATAAGTTGTTGCCTTGAGTGTCTTATGAAGGGCATGTGGGCTGTTTCTGACACAAGACATGAACTGAACAAGATACAGCCTAATGTTATCATAGCAAGTAGATATAATATTACATAATTAATTTGGAACATACACCAAAAATGGAATTTAAGCTTTTATTCTTTGGTTTCATTTTACATTGTTGTACTGATTATTTCATTTGTACACTCACACAGAAACAACTTCTGAACTCTAAGTTTAAATTGTTTTTCAATTGTCAAAATCACATTGAGTTTTATAAACATGTGATATGTCATCACAATTATGTCATCTACTAATCTTAATTCAAAACTTGTACAAAATTAACGAAACATGATAAAAAACATTCTAAAAAAAAACACCCCAAGACTGTTTGGGGTTCAGAATATCAATAAATGTATGTATGCCCCATCCTTGCTCTCACACCATGCCGTCTCTTGTTCTTTTTCTGTAAATCATCACTAGGTGTCCCACTGCAATCAAGAGAAGAGCAATGAAGGTGAAGATAACGGCCGCCCAGACTGCCGGGGGCACAGTCTTCAAAAGTGTAAGACTCTCTGCTGGCACCGTGTTGCTCACACTCAGCATGTACCCCAACGCCCAGCCAACAGAAGCTCCTCCTGCCTGCAGAAACATGACACATAACCAGTCAAACCACAGCGCACGCACTAACTTCCTGATTTCAGTGCAACACACTGTTACCTTTTCCTTGAAAGAGATGGAGGGAAAGGAAACCTCATTGAAATGGTAGCCCTTCATTAAGAGAACCTGGACGAAATTGGCAACGGCACAGACGTTCTTCATATATTTCTCTTGCATCTTTGTTTTTTGCATCATCTGTGAACAGTGGGTTAGGGTTTTATTTGCTCATTTTGGTTTGTGGGAGAGACCTATATATTTTGGTTATATAATTATTTTGTGGTGCTTTGGAGAGTACCTCAGTGATGTTCATGGAGCAGACATGCTTAGCTGCCCTCTCCATTAGACTGGGAGATGTAATAGAGATGTCGGTGAGCGTGGTGAGGTAGCTGTGAGTGAAGAAGTAAGCAGAGAATGCCTGTGGAAAGGAGTAAAATACACTCAAAAATATAGTTTGTATTTAATATATGTAATACATGGTGGTGCAGATCATGTAAATTGTAAGAAAACATATTTTAAGTAGATTTTATATCTATAACACACAGATTTGAACACTGAATGACAATGAATGACACATTCTCACACTATGTCATTCACAGAATGCAAAGTCATGGACATACATGACAAATATCACAGAGTTTTAAATGTGTCATGATGTCAAACCAATAATTAAATAGATATTTATACATATATATTTACATATGGCTCGGTATATACACACCAATTGACTGAAGGCTGTTAGGAGATGCTGTAAAAGACCACAACAAAGTGCACCTCAGGAATATGGGGGCGGGGTGGTGTAACCACACATACGGCTCCATTTTGATACTTCAGTTTTGTTTTTTCTCTTTACCTCTACTTTTTTTTCCCACTTGTTTTCTGCATTTGCTCTCTAATGATCACATTTCAAGGCCCGCTTTGCCTTACCAAAACTGAAAATGTAATAGAACTAAAGCATATTTGTAACATTTGCTTCAGTGTACAATGTTATTGTATATAAAAGGTTGTCTCACCATGAAGCTTCCTGTCACATTGGGCTGGAAGACTCCATCAAAAGAGCACCTAGAGTAAGAGCAGTTGTCGAAGGAGAACAACTTTGTCACGTTGTTCATGCAGCTTTGGTAATCTCCTGTTCCCACTACTGTCACATTCATTTCAGGATCAAACTGGGTGGGTCTGTAGTTCTTAGTACAAGGAGAGTCAAAGACATCCTTCCCCAGCTTGATAGATGTTTGAAATTGTTGTGGATAGCATGGATGAGACACTTGTGGCTTTATACCTTGACTCTGAAAGTAACAGAAAATATAAAAAGAAACATGACATGTCCACACTAGACTATGTTTAAAGAATGTCTGATGTTTCCCAAAATGTCAACCTAATGTGTTGTTGTTGGCTGTTGAAATGATCCGATGTCCAGGACAGTTGCCCACTGAACCCATACGAGAAACATTAGGGAACTGTTAAAATCTAAATGCACCTTCTGAACTATACCTTAATAAGTTGAGCCATCAGCCTTCTCAGAAACTGGTCTTGACCATAGCACAGGAAGCTCTGGGTGTAGAGTCTGTAGTTCTGTCCATAAAGCTTCAGCTCCATCACATTGTTCTCACTCTCCACCTTCTCAGAGGTCTCAAAAGTTATCTGAGTCGATGCTCCACCCAAATCCAAAGCTCCAATTGTCTCTCTGCCTGGATTCAGCCAACGCCCCACAAAACCATACTGACGGGCAAGAAAAGACACTTCAGGACATTTGAATTTGAAATGATACTGCACGACAGATATGATGATCAGTGAGCACAGAATGGAGTTTTATATTAAAAGGCATCTGACTCTACAAAGACTCTACACACTTCTTTGATACTGTGTAGTTGTACTATCAATGTGCAGCAGTGTTGGTTATTGATGCATGAACTGTAACAGAGGTCTGCTTTTTCCACATACCATCATTAACAGGTCACTGAAATCACCCATCTGGAAAACTGTAGACTGACTGTGATATTGGACTTTATGAAGGCTTTCAGTTAAAATGACTCATATTGCGTGCTAAGTGAGCTACACTTTGCAGTATGTGTAACCACAATTCATTGCAAACACTCACTTGTGGGTGACTAACTGTCTGAAGGCTTGTTTTGAAAAGAAGGAGACAAAATACTGTGTACTGCAGATAGTATTTTCTTCCTGTCATCTGATTCTAAATGCAATGATTTTCATTACCAATATGAAGGAGAATCTTCACTTATTTAGCCATGGAGCTTTAGTTCAGAGTGGGAGATTCAGAAAAAGAGCTCACCTTAACAAAGTTTTCCAGCAAATAGTTGACGGTTACCCAGCCATGTGCGCCCTCAGCCTGTCCACTCAGGATGACAGCCTCTTTGAATTTGAAGGGGTAAGATCGCAGTTTGTTTTCTACTTCCTTCATCACCCGCTGGGACTCCGTGGCATTGACTATGCTGTTAAAATACAAATCAGAATTGAATGAAGCAAGTCTGGTATTAATATCCTGAGTAATCCTAAACCTCTACTAACTCCAGCAGCCTCATGCCTGCCGTTGCTCCCAGACAGAGAGGAGTTTGATGGTGCCTGGATTTGGGAATTTCTTTCACAGCCTTGCCCAGACAGCCTTCCAGACTCTTTCCGGCACCACCAGGAACACCTGCATAGCTGGAAATCCCTCCACCTAACCAAAAATAGAAAGACAGTGGTTTTGTTTAAATGGACTTCTTGTTTCAGAGTAATGGATTAACTGTGAGTTTCTAAGGAAACTCTGAAAACATTAAGAAGAGGAACATCTGGCAGTGGCTACATAAGCAGTCTTGTCAGGAAGTGGACCAAGAATGACCAAGTGTCTTGCACAAGACATAGCACTGATAATAAGATAAAAATGTCCTTATTGCATGACATGGAAGTGAAAGCAATGTCCTTCAGAGCAGAACAGTCAAAGGTTAAATGCTCACGTCAGATCTCCTCCCTGGCTGCAGCTATCACCTCTGTTGTTACTTTGCATTTTTGTCTTATTTACAGTCTTTTAGCAGCTCAGTCATGTGATGCACCTTTTGCCCACTACAGAATGTGCCAGGATGTAGGAGAACCTCCTTCTATCTTTACCACACTGCATCTAACATACTGTGTTCAGACATACTCGACAACAGAATTTTACATCTAAAGATCTATTCTGGTTGGGCAACATTAAATGATACCCGTGCATTGGTTTGATGTCTTCATTTCAGTAAGCATGCTAGTCAGCAAATAGAATAAAGCATAGATTTTTTTTGTGCACTAACACCTTTGACCAGCAAAAGTTTCTGATTTTTTTTTCAGCTGCATAATGTTCACTGATGTGGACTTTGTACCACCTACTTCAAAGTGAGGGACTCACCTGCTACGTGACATTCGCTGTGCTGGGTAACAATGCCAGTGCCATTTTGTTTGTCAGCTGGCCATTTGTAGATGTACATGGAGGTGTGGGATGAGCCTGCATCCAGGACGATTCCATACTACAAAGACAGAACACACAGTGTCATTCAGAATGGAATGGAAATTGCTGCCCAAATATTGCTGATAGCACTGACCTAACATGACATAAAAATGTAGAAATGTTTTTTCATCGATCTGTGCTTAACTGTGTTCTCTCTCAACAGGATGTGGTTACCTTGCAAGTTCTCTGACTACTCTAACTAATCTTTTTCACCTGACAGGTTTTTAACTGACAATTTCCCATCATGAGTACATATTCACTGAATGTTTTGAACTCATCCTGCTGTATTGACTTTGTCTTCCTTTTGTGCACTCATTTGAGTTTTGCAGCTTCAAAGCATCTCAAACAAGGCAGCTTATTATTCAGAATAAAAACAAAGTAACCATCCTGTTTCCATGTTTCTTTGGTGTGAACAAAAGGATGAGCATATGGAGCTTACAAGGACTGACAATCGAACAGACAAAACACTTTTTATCATGCACTCAATGGTGCTCGGTCACTTCCTCTTAACCTTTGAGGTTGTGTGTCAGCCAGGGCACTAGGCACTGTAGTTGGTGGTATTTTAGCAGGTACACAAAATGACTTGGCAAAGAAAAAATGAAAATTGAATACAGCCTGTTGAGTTACTACTTAATTACTGTGCATCCTTTAAGTAGTACACCACCAGTGCATATAAGTCAGAGTGCACCTGTACCAATGAAAGGTGAGTGGCTGGAATGATAATAAGAATACAAATAATACTAATCATTATCAATTGATGAATAGTGCCACATGAATATATTGACAGGTTAACTCAATTTAACTAAACAAAATGTAACAATCACTGTATAATCACCATTTTTTCAGGAGGTGCCACCATCTCTTTCGTCGGAATGACCACCAGTAGAATCCCAACTATAGCAAAAAGCAACACTAAACCAGCAAAAATCATTTGAGCGCGCCGGAGCTCCATACTGGATGCTGCTGCTGAGTCTGTGGATGCTGTTGGTGCCTCTGCGTAAAAGCGCGCATGAGACTTTAACGCTCACATCACACAGAAACGAAGAGCGCGCGTTAAATAGGAGCTGACAGCTGTGGGTTTGGTCGGAGCTTTTGACGTATCAATGTGGTGAGATTTCCCGCTTTACTTCCTCTTGCAAATGCTCATTTAGTAGACACGAGGAGGTAAGTCAGAGAGGTACAAACGAAGCAAAGCTGTAGAATACGCACGATCCTCGCGCTAATCAACTATGTAGGACATTTTGTTCCAGCACGCATCATCCACATCATTACACTGTGGAATATGATAGTAGCTATTATTTGTGTAAGTTTCAGAGCCCATCAATATGGCACACGATGAGGGCACACTTGTTGAGTTGTGACATGCCTCAAAGTTTCACCCTTTTCCTGTGGAAAGTGAACCATCGACCACATAATATATAAGCATCACTTGCGAAGTCCTCAGGTTGCAGCTCATTCATTTACAATGCCCATTCAGATCGTTAATTACAGCGTCTCCAAAAAGAGACTATTTTGCGCATTTACGCATATGGAACTTAAAAAACGCCCTCTATTGTGGACACAGGATCAATTACACTTCTCTTCAAGTCACAGCAAAAAGACCTCGTGTAATATTTCCGTTCAGAGATATTTCCGTTCAGAGAGGTGATGAGCAGCACACAAAACCTTATAAAGACATACAGTACACGTTATGTTCAAGGCTTCTCTATATAGCTTCACATCCCGGAACTTGGCCAATGTATCCACTTCTGGTAGGATCATCTACATATGTACAGTACAATTCCTCTGGGTTACAAGTGCAAAAAATACAGAGCGTGAAATGGGCTGATGATGGTGATCATTCCAGCATTATCTCTTATCCAAGCAAAGCTGTGTCTTTGACTAATTTAGTATGGTTTTAAATGAGCATAGTGAAGAACCTGTATTTTGTATTAGCTGCAATGAAAATAAAACACTTCAAAAGTTTCACATTTCTCAGGCCTTAACTCTACACATCCACTAGAGGGTGCTACACTTCAATTTCTGAGAAACAACTTCAAACCCACTAGAATAAAGTCTGAATTGTCTAATTAATCAACAACTAAATAGCAAAGAATATCATCACACTCATAACAGAACATATGATGAATTTGTTTGGAAACTGAAAGCACTGTCAGAAATGAACCGTTTTGAATATTGCCAGGTATATGTATAAACATATATACTTTCATTACACACTTCCATTATCATCCAACATACAACGAAGTCTTGGTGCACATGAGCTTTACTAGCCCTCTTCTCCATTCATTGAACTTGTAAGTCATTTACATCAAACGTGTTTTGACAATAATATGAAACCACTTCAAAGAGGTTTTCCTCAATAGTCTAAGACCTAAATAGAGGAGATTCTTAAAAAGCTTGACTGTCACTTTGACCAAGTGTGTACCGAACTGTAGATGACACGGCAGCAGCTTGTAGTGGGGGGTATTCTCTGTGGTTGGTAGGGTCTGGGGGGTGGGGGTGATTGCCTGAACAGAACTTGGGGAGGAGGAGGAGGGGGGGGGGG
>JAVQJX010119482.1:0-20801 GCA_036025115.1 Ambassis agassizii | reverse complement strand
CACCTCACTCTTCTCCAAACTGATTGAGCAACATACAAAACTGGATGCCTTCTTCTTTTGATGGTGAAAGCACGTGTTGATGTTTCTGCAGCCGTAATGAGACGCGTGGTTAGTGTGATGACTGGAAGTCACTTTTTAACATCTAAGGAAGCATCCCACCAAATAGCTGTGGGATTACAAAAGCTGAGGTAATTCAGTATGAGAGAACTACTTTTGTGTTACTAGTGAGTAAGTGTGATTATGTGTCTATTTTACACTTCATAATAACGTGTAGCTGTGTTATATCCACATTCATTACCATACAGAGATTATGGGGACATAAACATTTGTTTTTAATTGGTTTTTGAATTCACTGCTGTGAAAATAAATCAGAAACTATCAAATCTTACAATGATATGATAATAAAACTGAAGGCCTTTTTTTTTGCTGTTATTCATCATTTGACATCATAATGATCTTTCATTCATTAACTAGAGTGATAGAATAACACGGAGGAATGTATTGTAAATATATTCTCACAGTTTTCCCTCTGGTGTAATTTTTCCTCGATCCTATGCAGTATGGCTGTTGTGAGTGTCACTGTTGTCCTGCTCAGCAGTTCTGCAGTGGGTGTGTTTAGGATATCTATGCTGATTTACTGATCCTACCTAAGAATACCAACATCTACTTCTGCTGTTGGAAAAGTGAAGCAGTTAACAGCAGAGGAAGAAAGGAAGCATAGGAGGCGAGAAGTGGAATGAGCTACTGTTGTAGGTCATTACTTTCTCTTGGTGGTGACTAATGAGACTCCTGTGTCCGGGACAGTATTTTTAGGATGCTCTACATGTCCACTGAGACATGCAGCCGCCAAGGTGACCTGTTTTCACCATGATCAACTATGTAACAAGAGTGACTGCTGTTTGGGAGGGGAAAAAAGGCAGAAAAAAAATCCAATGTACTTCTTCTGGAAAGTTGCAAATTTGGCACACTTCATGTCCTTTTAGCATGGTATCATCAAGTTAAAAAAAAAAACACAGACTTCAAATTGTTCTTGTTTGAGTGAATGCACATGCTGATATACTGGATTCACCTAAGGCAAAAAGGATTGTGAGTAAGTGTGAAAAGTGCTCTGTGAGTTCCCCCTCCACAGCTCAGAGATACCAGTGTGGTAGAGAGAGAGAGAGAGAAAAGAAAGAGAGAGAGAGAGAGAGAGAGAGAAAGGGGGAGAGAGAGAGGGCGTCCCGTTAGAAGAAACGCACTAGGTGTTTAGGGAGCTGTTACTCCCTCAGCTCTCTGCTCCTCCGTCAGAGTGAACCAGCTGAGTCAGGACGTGTCCCCTTCAGGTTGCTGTTGTGTGTCCTTTTTTTCCTCATGGGAACATGTTGAGCAGCTTGGTAGATTTATTGGGGTAATTGATAGCCAAGCTGATGGCGGCGATGTTCTTCAGAGCCTGTGCAGTAAAGAAAGTGTATTATTATGTGAACGAAATTCTGAAGAACACTCAACACGAGTTCTCTTCGGTGATCTGTAAAAACAAAGGTGACAGTTTGTGTGTTTGTGTCTCACTGCCTGCAGAGTTCATTTGTGAAAGGTCAGACTCATGTGTTTTGTAAGTCATTGTGAGTCATTGAGCTCACCAGAAAGGGATGAAAGATGGGCAGCCTTAAAAACTTAATACACTGGGCTGGAAGAGGGGAGCTTACTATTCTTGATGTTTTATTACTTCATAGTGTCCATTGTTAATGCAAAGCTCTCTTTTCTTCAAAAGCCTTAACATAATAGACCAAATTTATTTATTTATTCAGGTTGATGTTTCTGTACTTTTCATGTTGCTACTGTTTGATATTTCTTCAGTATTTTGCTACAAAACAATCAAGTGTGCCATAAGAAAGTGTCCCTCTCCCAATTGCTCCTCAGCACAGTAGTTCCTGCTGACTCAGCAGAACAGTTATCTATACATTGTACTCTGAATTTAATTAACTTTATGAAATAAAAGGCACCACGCACAATCACTCGGGTATTGAAACCTGAGTGTTACTACGAAGGTTTAAGCTTGTCCCTGAAAGTGAATCGGTTTTGCTTCGGTCCACTTTCCTAGCTTTTTCAATAGGAAGCTCAGCCAATTCAACCTTAGACTTGAAATCATTGTTATCATAATAGTTATGACTACTGTGCCAAGTCACCTATGCTTCTGTTTTCAAGCTGACAGGTATTAGGTAACTTCTCAACAGAACCACCTACAATGTTTTTTTTTTTCCACCACCCCACATCCTCTGCTCCTCTTAACTGCCTTCAGGCTCCTCCGCTGTATTACGGGGTGCCGAGGACGCTGCGGCTCGCTCTGCCACAAATGCTAATGGACTGTAATTACCAAATACATTAGTCCCGAGTGCAGCCCACACACATTCAAAATAAGAGGAGGGGGGTGCTGAGGGATCTGCTAGGTGTCAACAGCTCTCTGATTCACCAGCAAAAGAGACTCCAGCCGTGAGCTGACTCACAGCGACTGAAGACCATTCAATCAGCGGGACTGTGTGGTTAAGAAAGAGTTACATAAGGCTTCAGGGTGCACGGGCACTCTCTCTGAGATGCCATTATCACACAAAAGGCTGACGGGAAGAAAGATCTCAAAAGTTTGCCAATGTCTTACCATTGCGGTGTGATTGAGGAGCTGCTCATCCGTGGTCATGGCTAACAAGTACTCCTGGAGAATGCCTTGTGCCTGGAAAACACATGAGACACCAGCAATTAATGCAACATCTGCATCATTCCAACGTTAAGCTGGCAAAAAAAAAAAAAAAAAACATGCCTGATAGCTGTCATGAGAAGGAACTTCCCAAGACAGGCTACTGTAAGAGGTTACGTAAGAGATACATTCAGTTATAAATGAGGCCTGCTTCCCTGACCATTCTTCATCTCCATCTCAGCATCAAATTGAACTTTGGAATGTTGGAAAAGTTACTCAAAATTATAAACAAACTAAAGGGTGCCTGCACAACCATCCAATAGGAGAGAAGTGCTTCAGGTTACATAAGCAGATAGACTTGGGCAATGCAGATAAGACTACACAGAGACTAAATGGGCTGAGACTGACCAAATGGAGCTTTTACAGCACTGGAGACAAAATCCAGACCACTGGTCCAGCATTCATCTCACGGCACCCAAAGTTGTTTATGCTGGGGGAACATCCTAGGACAATTTGTACAGTCAGCAGTGCATGACACACTCTTTTGATTCCTAAATATAACCTTTACTTCCTGTAGCAGCGAGTTCATTGAATCTCAGTGGACCTGGCTACAAACTCCACGTGCAAACAAAAACCGGGAACTTATTCTGAAACGTGAGCAGCTTCGGCCACTAAAACAAGCCTTTAAATAAGCCGGTCCCAGGCTCAGACCTAATAAGGCCACAGAGGACTACATGAAACATCTAGCTGCTCATTAGCTTCCCACGATTTTACAATAGCGTCAACATGGAGCAGTTGAACTCTGTGCTCTATGCCACCAGTGAAGCCGAATGTCAACATTACATTAAATGTACTCCTTAGTTTTTAGGAGAATGGTGACAGACGGGTGTGGGTAGAGTTGCAGGTAGATCACAGATCCTTAACATTGCTGTAGGTTTTACAACATTTACTTTTAAATGATATTGTATTCTTATCTGGAAATGCTGTGAGAACTGAAGGGGTTAATGTTTTATACACCACTGCAGTGGTTGCCTTTGTACACAACACTGCAAGAAAGTGATACAAAAGCTTTCTAAGAGAAATTAGAGATGATACACACACATATGTGTTGTGTAAATGACACATCTTTGTGATGATGCTCTGCTGGATGGATAGAGGACATGTGGCACACCACCATGCGTCTGTCATTGTTAAGACAACACTGCAGAGAACATGAAGGGCATCCCAAGCAAGCTTATTGAGTACTGCTACTGCCCCCTGGTGTTAGCTGACACATGCTGAACTTCTCACAGAGCAGAGAATCTGCTCTGTGTTGAATCAGCTGATGTAATTTTATTGTCAGATTGGAAACCACAGGCCTTGCTGGCTAAATCAGAAAGTTAAATTAGAGGTAGGGTTTTTTCCTGTCTGTCTGGTTCAATTGCATCCACAGATGGGAATCTCCTGGCCGAGGGCGTGCTCATAATCCTTGAGACTTCTCTTAATTAATAATTCAGGACAACCGAGAGAGAGACTGTGCATACGCATCACAAAATGGATAGCACCTCTTCCTCTCCCAGGCAGTCTGCAGAGAGCCCGTGTGGCACTGTGCTGTCTAGCAGATGGCATGGCCAGGCTTTGGCCCTAAGCCCAGCAACAGAGCAGGTGGGTTGAAGGAAAAACACGCTCATCTTACAGAGAGACGGATATAAACAGAGAGACAGTGGGAAAGACAAGAAGGTGAGGAATAAAATGAGGAGTGTACTCTTTTCTCACACCTACATAGAAATTGCCTTGTACTGAAAATAAAAACATGGACAGGTTGTCTTCAAAGAGAGCAGACAGAAACATGGTCTCTATGCAGTCAGCATTGTTCAGTCTCATCTATATTTAACCTACAGAGTCAATAAAGCTGTCATCATGGCAGAATAACCCACCAGGACTACACAAAGAGCTAAAATGAGCCACACCACTGGCTTTAAAAACAATGCCTATACAACACTGGATGTGGTCATTAATGTGTGTGTGTCTGCATCACTCACTATGGCGCGGGCCTCTGCAATGAAGAAGAGTTCAGTGAGGGCTCTGTGTAGAGGCAGCAGCACAGTGATACTGGTGGGATCCTGGCTCAGGCTGTTCTCCATCGTCATAAAGAGCTGCCACAGAGGTCGCAGCAGCGTCAGCTCACAGGCTCTGCAGCACAGAAAACAATCTTTATTTTCATTGCATATAGCCCAACCAAATTGGGTGCAAACGTTGGTGCAAATAAATGTAGATTGATCTATCAATCAATAAATAAAAACTAAAAATCATTCATTGTAAGCTCCACATTAATTGTGAGTGCCAAACTTGTTGATATGAATGGACAAGTAGAGCATTTTGTACAGTGAAAAACATGAGTGAATGCATTTTGAGTTGCTGAAGGATATCTTAATGCATCTGCTGTCTGTGTAAACAGCGCCGTCTTATAATCTGCTTAACATTGGTGATGGCAAAGTCAATCTTCACATATGCAAATTTCTAAACACATATTTAACCTCATTTCCATGGTGATTACCAGAATATGTATGAAGGTGTGCATGGAAACTTTGTGTGCAGGTGTAATTATGCTAACACTGTTTGTGCACGCATGGAAACTTACGTTTGGGACTGACACTGCAGCAGGCGGAGCAACAAGTGAATGGCTTTGAGTCTCTGGTTTCCAGTCTGTCGACAAGCCACACCCACCTGCCACTCCCACATGTCAGACAATGGCAGTTGACTGAACACTTGGTCATCTGCTAACATTTGCTTCAGTATCTCAAAACCTGAAACATAAAAAAAGCACAGAGTAGAGGAAATCCTGACCGAATGTAGGTTTCAATTGTCGTCTAATTGCAGTCTAATTTGAAGAAAACTAAAGTTTTGAGTGTGCATCTGTTCTGATGTGAAGCACCTGTCTGAAAACGTCCCCTGTGGCCTCCAGTAACCGTGAACTTGTAGCCCCACTCAGTGTTGCTCATGTCTGACATAAATCTGTAGTACAGAGTATCACCTGAGGAAAATAAAACATGAAGAAGACATACAAAGTTAATTCAAACCAACTAAAAATACACACCTCTAGATGCATTTTGAGTGCACTGTTTCTCACCAGGAATCTCAAAATCAGACCATTTCTGGGGAGACCCGCTGAAATTGTGAACATCCTGCAGGAAATCACTGCTACTTGACATGATGAGCTCATCACAGCCTTCCTCTGTGTAGCAGCGGGAGTCAAACTTCACAGACAGGTATATTGCCCCAGGGATGTGCACCTTGTCCTGAAGAAAGAAGATGGATACAACAAACAGGATTAAAAAACATCTAGGAGAAAAGGGAGCAAAATGAATAAATTAAAAAAAATGTATTCACCTCAAAGTTGGTGTTGTTATCATACGGGTGTTTAGACTCTCTGACCAGTACAGCCATACCTGGCTCCTCCATGAACTGGCAGGCAGTGAGAGACAGACTGCCCAGCATACTCTGGCTACAACCCTTAAGTACCCTCTGTAAAATCTGATTAGAAATGAAATGTCACAATCACATTAGAGCACAAACCCGCTTTAATATATGTTGATTCCACATTTGGAAGAAGTTGGAATTACTTGGATCTCTACACGCTCCACATTCAGCTCACCTTCTCCCAGAGAGGCCTCTCCTCCAGCTGCATCAGCATGTCCAGTATGTAAGCCATGTGTGAGGCACCATTCAGTTCCAGCGCTTCTTCGCTCAGTGCTGCCTCTGCAGGCCAGTCAGCCAGCAGTGAGGCCAGCACGTGGCGTGCGTACAGTGTGGCGATGGCCTGGTTGACCTTCACCAAGTATTGACGAACTGCCCGATTGCTGCGCACATCCAGTTCTTTGTGCAAGAGAGCTGAGCTTTTGGTGCGTCTCTGTTTGGCGTAGCTGAGCTGCAAGTCGCTCTCTGAATTGGTGATGAGTTTCTGGGCCACTACGTTGATTTCCTCGGTGGCCTTTTCACAGTGACTGGGTTTAGACTGTGGGTGGAATGCAATGCAGGATAAAGATGCAGAGAAAACACATCATCTCAAAATGCAATAAAGTTGAGGATGGTAATGTCCTGCACATTTTTAAGTTGCATGACGGTTGGTAAAAATCTATTTCAGAGAGCATTACAACAACTTACCATACAAGACACCACAATCATATCAGTATCCACGGCCTTGGTGTTCCTCTCCTCAGAGCGAGGTCGCCTTGTAGGCTGCCACTTCTGAGCCAGTGTACGGATTGTCTCATCTGTTTTTATCTCTTCTCCATCAAATCTGAAAAGAGCATAGAAGTGGACAGCATATAAGGACAGTTTCAAAACGTTTTTTGAAGTAGCTAGAAAATAAAGGAAGAAAATAAAAATGCTGACCTCTTCTGCACATCCAGGAAGAAGGAGTCAGTCCTCTTCATCTGCAGCTCATACATAGCTCGCAGGATGGGCAGAGGAGCATTTAAGGCATCGTGAGTAACCTGAGTTAAAGAAAACAGAGACTTTACATGACTGTGTCACATTCTATCTTTCTACATATAGTATAAGCAGTCTCCCCCCTGACCTGGAAGCAAATCTTTGTCTCCTCATCAAGACCTTCTAAGGGGTCAGGCCTGTTGACGTCAGAGTCGTCAGCGCAGCAACTGGAGTGGTCTGAGTCATGCTCCTTGTCGTGCTCTCTTTGGTCTCGCTCAGGGTCCTGAGCCATGGAGTGGATCTCCCTCTTTGAGGAGTAAAGCATGATGGAGAGAATCTCTAGATCTCTCAGCAGCCAGAGCTTGCTGAATCCAGTGCCCTTACTGCATTTCCTCACCAGCAGCTGGGTCAGCCCAGACTGCTGGATGGCCTCCTGAGCTTGCTCCACTCCATGCTTCTAAACAGGAGAAAAACGAGGAATGATACTTACATGAAGTCAAGAAAGTCACTTACATTATCTAAGTGAGCATTACAAAAGTGAAAGAGGCAGTCATAGTCAATACCTTAAGTGTGTTGTAGAGACCCTTAAGAGCCAAGGACAGGACCCAGGAAGCCTCCACAGCATCAGGAGTGCCATTGTCCTGGCTTGTCTGCAGTAGGCGGCTGATGATGGAGGTGAAATTGCTCAAGTAGCGACTGAGCAGTGTCTCTGGGCAGCCCTGGCCTTCTGACTGCCCGGGAAGGCCAGCTGTAGTAGAATCCTGAGACTGGATGAGTTGGTAGTCTTTTACTGTGAAAGAAAGGAAAATCTGTTTAATTCCATGTTTATTTCTCAGCACTGGCAATGCTACCACCACTGCCACCACAGCACGGACCTGTTTTCCTCTTGCGCGTCTTAACGTCCACCACTGCCGCATGATTCTTTTCTGTTAGATGCTTGAGCAGGATCATGTTGTGCTGTTCATTGGCATTGTCGATAAACACAGTCTGCGTGCCCACGCACAGTACCTGACAGACACACAGAAGTCACCACTGAGTTTACAGAGTCAGGAGGCACAGTCAGGCTTTCTGTCACGTACGCCTTAGCAATGCACAAGCCTGAATGATACTTACCTCAGGGAAGCCCACCAGCACCAGCAGCGTGAAGAGGTTGGTGCGTTTCAGAGTTTGTGGTAGCTGCTGGATACAGTGGTCAGTGAAGGCAGCAATGACCGTGTTCCACTCGGGGCATGCATTAAGACTGTGTAAAATGTCTGCCACTGTGCAAGCCCAATCCAAACCAATACGACTGCAAAACACAGCAAAAGAATAAACCCGATATTAATAAGAACATTAACAGAATGGAATTTATAGCATGAACACTGTCTGAATAAAATAATGAAAGATGGGAACTCAATCAAAGAATTTGAATACACACAATGACATAAAAACAGGTATGAACTTGTATATAATTTTACAGAAGGACAAAAAAATCTGGATTAGGTGGAATTCAAGCTTTTCCTTGTAGTATTATTAACTGGGACTGTCATCAAGGAATTGGATTGATAAACAATAAATGTTTTATGAGGTTCTTTTACCTGTCCAAACAGACAGCCCCGAGGCTGAAAAGCAGCTGGGTGGTCTTCCACCCCTGGGTGTCTGAACAGACTGCCTCTCCTTGTGCCAGCAACTCGTATTTGTCAGCCAGGGCCTCTGTGACAGCAGTGTCAGCCTCTGATGGAGAGATTCGCAGCAGCAGCTGACCCAGGAGTCCAAGTGTGAGGTGGTAGGTCTCATTGAGAGAGCCAGCATTGGAAATGACTGCCCTGAAAAGCTGGGGTAGGATGGAGCTCAGACTGGGCAGAGACAGGATGATACCCTGAGGATACAAGACAAATTGATGTTTATAGCCTCTTATGCCTCTTGTGCCGTCTACAGATACAACATTAGGCTTAAATGATCTTGTTGCACAGGCATGGGCATGGTAACTTTTGCACAACAAAACTATTTTGTGGTCAACTTAAACAAAAAACAGTGTTAGATTGTACTTACTGGTTTGGCTGGTGGTAGCATGGCTGCCAGTAGTCCCAGGATCCTCTCTCTGGAACACTCTGAAAACACGTGCTCCTGAAGGGGAACCTGGGGTAACCTCTCTTCTGTCTCCTTGACAACATCAGATGCTGGTGAGTTGTCTCCTCCTTGTCCAGGCTCTGAAGCTGAGAACAGTGAAGAGATAAAAGGATGACTAGTAATGAGTAATGAGTAATGTGCTATACCCAGATGCTCTCAGTGCTTACGTCGAATCACAGGAGAGAGGGGGTCTTCACTGGACACAGAAGGAGTCTGGCTGAGGCTGGGAGAGTCTAAGGTGTCTTGAGTGACCAGCTTCTTTTTCTCCCCTTCTCCAATGCTTGCTGGAAAGGAAACCTCTGGTGGAGCAAGCGGTGGAGAGCTGATCTCCTTCACCTTTTTCTCCTTACCAGATGGTTTGCTCTGGTGGTGAGAGAATACAAGCTGTAATACTATACATTAAATTCCAAATATTACATAATAACTACATGCATACTGTATATGTATTTCTACCTCTGTCTGTTAATCTCCATATGACATATGACGACACATGTTCTGTTCCTCACCTTGTCTTTGGGAGATGATGGAGAGCAGATTGCTGCAGTGCTGCCAGGGAGGGAGGACGTGTCAGTGGCTGTACTGAGTTCCTGAGAGGACTCGGGAGAGACTGGACACAGCTCACTGTCAGAGGCAGACTCATTGGAGGACAGCAACGAGAGCAAGGCTGAGGAACGGAGACCTGCGTAGAGGACATAACTTTCTGAGTAAAGAAAAAACTCTTTTGTGTGGTAAGAATCAATACAGCTCTGAATATGAGACAGGAAAGGGACAGCTAGCCTAGCTCTGTCCAATTTCATTTTTTTTTTAACTTTGAACATACCTTTGCCAGTCTGCCCCTTGAGCAAGCAGTCAGTGATGAGTTGTGAACAGCGTGTCTGCAGGCCAGAAGCCTGATTCAAAGTGTTGCTGTCCAAAAACTCTCCTTCCGTCTGCTTCTCACTGTTCAGTTCGGATGTGTAGAGCGCCAATGCAGCAAACAGCAGCCAGGAGTAGTTGTGGATGTAGGGCTGAATAAGGCGGTGACGGTCACTGATTCGTATGGTCACCATGGGGTACACTGTGATCCGATGGGTGGGTAAATGGCTGGGGGTGGCAATAATACAAATAATTGAGTGAACCATTCAGACATAAAATGCTGAAAAAAAGTTTTAACAACATTAAACTGTAAATCATCACCTGTCGGGGTACTTCTTTGCATTGTAACAACCAAAGCACAGGTCAAAGTCTTCACAAACATTGCAGTTGATCCTACTGCCTACAATGAGCCCCTGGCAGTGATCACAAGCATATTCCATGTTCACCATCTCATGATCATCCTCATGGCCTTCAGGCTTGGCACCACCTGTTTACAATAGACACAACCGCATTTATTTGACTCCTACAACTAGCATAGAGCCTACAACTATTTCATTTCAATCTGGGCTAAGACTGGACATGTATTTGTGGGTGGCGTCTGAACTTACTGAGGAAGCAGGTTTTGCAGAGGTCCATATCCATGCACTGCAGACATCGGTAGCGGTGCCAGGGGGCCATCCTCCCACAGCCATCACATGAGATCACAACATTGAGCAGGTCACAGTAGCGTGCGATGAACATGTGCATCTGTGGATGGGTACAGACAGAAAACACAGATTTAACCTGCAGTACTAATTTACAGTGTATTTCTGAATACATTTGCTAATGTAATAATAACACTTCAACATCTTTTATGCACTGTTCTGTACCTTTCTCCTGTCCTCCATGGAGTCCTCTTCATCGATTTTATCATACCATTTCTCAAACATGCCGTCCATACACTCGTCCATCCACTCCTGGTTCTTCTTGTAGTCTGCAATTTCATCTTCCTCTGTCCATTGACTGAATGTGAATTAAAACCACAGTAATAATCGATCATCACAAAGCAAAGCTGTGTCATTTGAAAAGGTCACATTTCATTTGTGCTGTACATCTTATTTTCTGACATGAGGGCTGAAATTACCTGATTGCAATGTCATGAACACTGATGTTCTCTTGAGACATACTGAGCAAGAGGTCAGGAAGCTTGATGCTCAAGAAGAGAGGAAGGTCATGTACCTCCCAGTTCATGTCAAGGAGGTGCAACAAGCAGGTCTGCACACAGGACAGGGCTGGAAGCAGAGCTCTGCAAAGTGACCAGAATCAGGTTAGTATGCATGCACTTTATTTATTCATTTATCTCCTGAAACTGTTTTTTCAGTTTCAGTCAATCTAATTATGAATAAAAATGGTGGGTGATTGAATAGAAGATTACTTCTCATTGAGGCCATTGAAGCCTTGCACTGCCTCCACCAGAGTGAGCACCAGCTGATGGTAGGAACGCCTCACCTCCTCCCCCAGCTTTTGCCCACTGTCTGACAGCTGAGAGAAATAACTGAAAAAGAAACAGAAATCCTTACTTACAAAACTCGACAGCATTTTTATTTAGACAACTCAAGTTAAAAAAAACTCTTCCTGATGGTATACCTGGTGAAGTCTTTCTGGCATGCGAGCAGCTCCTGTAGGAAAAGGATGCAAGGGGCTTGGAAGAGGTGTGGCTGTCCCAGAGAACGTAAGCACTGTTGCACCATCTCAAGCACCTTGCACACACTCAGAGCCTGGGCTTTGTTCAGGGACAGAGTTTGCAGGATGCTACAGGAAAAAGAACTTGATTATATAACCCTGTTTGACTTACATGAATGCAGTTTGGTTTAATTTTACATTAAAAATGAAGTCAGTCACCTTGCAGTTGTGAGAGTCTGGTCCTTTATAAAGTTCAGAATGTGTTTGAGTATTGGGTAGTGATCTTTGACAGAGGGGGTCATGCGAGGCTCCTCTATGGAGCGGCAGGAGAGGAGGCGTAGGCGTGCTCGGCTGAATGGGGCTTTACGTGGGAAGGTAGAGGGCGAGGCCGGCTCTACTGTTTGGGTCGAGAGACTCTCTGTCGAGCCCCTGCGGCCTCGAAAGCTATTCTCACAAGAAGAGGAGTTTAGAACTTGAGCACCGGATGGCTGACTCTGTCCTGCCTTGGCCTCACTGCGCTCCTCAGACCCTGTAGTCTGAGGTCCCAGAGAGGGGCTGGCCTGAAAGTCCCCCTCTGAGATCGAACTTGAGCGGAGGAGTGAAGCACTGCTGCCCTCTTTTGCTATGGAAGAGTCACTGCCCTGGACTCCACAGGGCGCAAATCGGAACAGTAAGAGGCTTTTCTCAATGCAGAGCTCAGCTGAAGTGAAACAAAAGCAAACCTCAGCAAAAAACAAACAAACAATCGTTAATAATAAGAGTGTGGTGTTAGCTGGTGACCTCACCTAATGTATCCATGGTAACCTCATCTGGGCCATTTTCCTTCTCCTCAGGAAGACTCATTTTGCCAACCAAGTATCTCTGCTTCATTTCCAACTGACAAGATATAAAGAGCCAAACAGTAAAGTAGTTCAATAATGGAGCCAGTTAGGAGGAGACAAGACAACAGTTAGAGACATTTACACTCACCATCCATGTTCTGATGCCGTCTGCCAGTGAATACACCTGGGCAAATTCTTCACCTAGACAGGACTTGCAATCCTGGTTAACTACTCACACGAAGAAAAAAAAAAAAAAAGAAAACAGACTGTGAAGCAACCAAGCAGAACCACTGAAAACAGCTGGGCATTACCATAGGTCTTCAGGGCACAGTTAAGGGCTGGTGTGTGATATATCATGGCTGCCCAGATAGCATTCACAGCTTGGTCCGTCTTTACACCAGCAGCGATCTCATTCCTCACTGGCTGTTTTCTGCACGACTGCATGAGGGTCCTCATCAGCTCTGTTCTGCCGTCTGTTGACTCCTGGGAAGGATTCCAACGAGCAAAGTCCTCCAGGAAGCACGTCAACTCATCAATAGTCCAGTTATTTGTCTATGACACAAAAAACAACACAATAGAATGATTTTTACCAGCTGTTACTGAGCGATCCAAGAATGCAGTCCTCTTAATGCCTCTTGTGCATAACTGTTTGAAGCAGACTTGACTTTACCTGGTCTGTGGCTGTTTTAGTGCGATTTGTTTCCCTCCCTTCACACAACCCGTGTCGCAGGATGGGTTTCCAAAGAGGTGAAGACTGAACATGGGACATTTTCCCAGCTGGAAGCTCCTTTACAGTGCGTATTTCTGGCACAGACAGTAAAACACTCAGATAACAGTCGGAATAATGCTAATATTAAACAAAGAGTCACTTGATATCACAGGCCATGTGCGCTAAAGTCTCACCATGAGGGGATTTCAGTGCTAGGGTTCTGGATGCAAGGCGTCCCATCAGGCGAGCCACCAGCAGCTGCAGGTCTGACATCCAAGAGATGGTGATATCTGGCAGACCCATGGCTGTCACAGTGAACTTGTAACCCCACTCATTATTGCTGCTATCAGAGTGGAAGAGGAACTGCAGCTGAGGGCCAGCGTCAAATGTCACTTTCTGAAAAAGCAAAGAGGCAAACACACGTGTGTGAAGGAATAAAGTATTCTTAATGGAGACATTTCAGTGGTACTCTATAGCATACCTTTGGCCACTTCTCAGTTCCAACCTTCATATCATAGCGGACCTTACCACCTCTAGAATCTGTGAATTCTAGATAGTCATATCTGTGAATATTAAGATGATGAGTAAGTAAAACCCTTGCTGAGAATTTCAACAAAAAAAAAAGGCGCTTGAATTTCTTTTCCATTGGTCACCTCTTCTCTGTCTCACAGCGTTCGTCAAACTCCACCTCAAACGAGGTTGCACCGGGGCAGGCGAAGATGGTTGTCTCGTGGCGGCTGTTCTCATAGTTGTGAGGGGACTCCATGTTCCAGGTCCTCAGCACCACTGGCTGCTGAGGCTGGTGCCAGCTCTCCTGATCCGCCTTACAGGGACATGTAGTGTAATTATTAATGTTTGTTTCAGATGGTGGTAGATGGTGGAGTACAAAGAAAGACAAATATGGTACTTATAAATACATTTTTCTGAAAGCTGCAGTAGTTAGCGTACGGATATAAATGCTATTGTATCATTGTAAGTAATAATAAGTAGACAACCTTGGAAAAGATGTCCCCTGTATCACTTGAGAGACTTTTGAGTAGTTCGACCAGAAAGGAGAAGCTCTTCAGCAGCACACTGTGGGGGATGTCCAAAGAGCACAGCTCCAAGAGGAAAATCATCTGCAGACCCAAATAAATGTTAAACAAATGTTACATTTGACATGAATGAGTGTGTGGGTGAAGGACACTGAAAAGTGTCTATTGTGTCTGAAGAGTCTATTACCAGCTGTCTGAAGACTGTGGCGAGGATGGAGCTGCCTAATTTCTCTGTGATTTCAGCACCGGTGTATCTCTCCAGGAGGGAACTGAGGACAGTTCTCACACTTCCCAGGAACTGCTGTACATCTATTTAAAAAAAAATTTTGTTACTCTGAAATTCTATTATAAGCTGGAGCAACTCTGCATCTTACATTTTAGCAGGATGTCTCTGGCCAGCTCCATTGCGACAGCTGTGGAAGCTCCACCTTTGAGCTGTAGGTAGCACCAGGAGAGCAGGCTTCCCTGCAGAGCCCAGAACAAGGACAGCAGCACGCTCCTGCTGGCTCCACTGCTCCCATCCACCATCATCACCTCACACTGTGACATAGGAGACAGATGAAGACACATCCAAACATTAACTGACTGAGTGGACTGCTGGAAAATGAATAATAAGTAACAATAAGAGTGTCTGACCTCTCTACTCGCCACCAACAGCAGTGTGTCCATGACTGACAATATTGGGCTGATGTCAAAATCAGCGGGAGCTCCTTTGGGAGGGAGCAGAAGAAGGCCACTTGGATCCTGGTCACTGTAGAAAACATGTCCATAATTTATCCTCTGTGCACATGGCAAATGTATTGTATCAGTCTACTGACTGTATACTCACCTGAAGTAATTACAAAGGGATTTAAATGTCACTTTTATCGACTCTGGTTGATCCTCTTCACTTATGTTTTTCTGCCAAAACAATAGTCATTAGAATAATAGTGGTGCACTGTTCTAATGATGACGATGATGATGATTACGGTTTTAAACTTACCATCATGTGAAAGAGCTTGTCTCGTCTGACGTGTTTATCAGGGAAGAAAACAGCTGCTCCATTAAGAATGGCTGTGACTGCTTCCTTGTGCAAAGCTTTCTCCACTAAAGTCTCACCCTCTGGACAATCAACAACTAAAACACAAATATCACAGATATTATGAACGGACTTACATTAATACTGACAAATCTGTTACAACAATTGTGCATCTGGTAGGTTCTTACTGTGGCAGAGGTGAGTATAGAGTTCATACACAGCGCTCATAGAGTCATTAAGAGATTCTCCAGAGCTGGATGTGGATGGACAAGCCGCTGCTGCTGTGGCACCTTCATCTTGTCGACTGTTCTCTTCAGAACCTGGGGGCTCCAGTGGATTCGGCAGCATGGGGAAACAGTTCTGCATCAGCTGGAGCAGCAGAACTCTGCTCTTCAACACCTCATCTCCCTCACTGAAAAAAAGACAGTTACAGGTGAGACTTTAATACAAATGGATGTGATATTAAAAAAAAACAGCAATCATAACACCACTCACATCTCCCTGAGTTTACTGTAGAAGTTCCAGAAGACGGTCAGACCAAGTCCACCAAAGTCCAGAAGATACTTCTGCTTGAAGTGAGAAGTATCCTGAAGAAATGGACAAACAGAACTAATGAACAATACCAGAAACATATTCTCAGAGACAGGTGCAGCATCCATTCGCATTCACAGTGAAATGAGATTTTGCAGTGTCTAACAATGACCACCAGAGGGCAGACTAAATCATCTTAATTAAATAAATAAGTAGTGAAAATGACTGAAGGCAAAAACACATAAAAAAAAGTTAGTGATCTAACCAAATGATAGTCAAGGTACCGGCTTAGACCAGCTAATCAGCTGCGTTTATTGGTATTAGTTACCATTTCTCGTGTGAGCTGCTGTATGAAAAATAGTGTCTTGTTTAACAGACAAAGGCCAGTAACAGCCTCATGGTCCAAGTTCTCCGTTTCTGGGCTGAGGTCATCCAGATCTCCAAGCCTCTCAGTTCCAGGACACAAGTAACCACTGAAGCTGAGGGACTGCACGCCAAGGCGCTCTGCCGAGTCCTGCCTGGTGCACAGGAATTTCACCATCAGGAACTGGGAAGAAAAGGAACCGGATGAGTAAGATGTACAGTGACACAATAAGGTCAGGAGAGGGCACATTATCTTATATTATAATGGCTCACAACATGTATGCAATACACCACTGTGTTGTGGTAAAGACTCACGGTTAGAACAGAAAAAAGTTGACAAACAAATGGTGAGACTGAAATGATTAAAGGGGACAGAGCAACTAAATGTACGGTGTACCTTTGCAACGCGACACTGCTGCAGCTTGATCTCCACATCATTCCAGTCGTCCTCCAGCTCGAACCAGCCAATGGGCTCATCTTCACACTGCGCTGGAATCTTCACACTGCAGGTCAGGTGACAGCATGGTGTGTCAGCCATGAACTTTACAAACTGAGGCAGACCCTCACACTGCTGAGGGGCATCCATAACCAACACAAACTAACAACACTGTATTTGTATACCCGATGGCTCCCTTAAATGCCACAGTGTGCTAATACAAATTTGCATTATACACTCTCATACCTCAATTACTTGTAAATCATTACAACAAAATATAAGTTCTTACTTGTCTTGCACAAAGTCCTTGTAGTCCCTGTAGTCCCATGTGTCATACTTTTTGAACCTCTTGAAATGTTTCTCTGCATCAAAAGGATCTTCGTCCTTGTATGCAAACACTAAGCCGCATTTTGCTCCAATGGCTCCTTTTCGCACCTTTTAAAACACACCAGTGTCAGTGTTATGAACAGTAAATTTCCACCTTTGTCTAGAGGTCAGATTTGTCATCATAATGTTGAAATCATAAGAAAACTCACTTTGATCTTCATCTGAGTGACTTGGAAGTAGCTCTGGTCCTCCGTTGACAGGATCACGCTGGCTTTCTTTCTCCCACTTTCTGAGAGAAAACCTATGGAGAGATAAGCATTTTGTAATACTTGTTTGTCTGTTCATATTGTTCTTGAATGAAGTGTTAAGGAATTCAGCTGTACCGTCTCCAGTGGAGGACTCTGTAAGCATGTTTTCTGGTCCTGATTTTTCCTCTTTGCTCTTGACATCACAGGCCTGTAGGTGCAGCTGGAGGGGCTTCCCTGTAATGAGTCAGCATTGTTGCCATGGTTAATCATTTGATCATTTTCTATATAATCACTGCACATCCATTCTTATACTGGAGGGCAGTGATCACCACACTGAAGTGCAGCTTTGTACCAGAATTATCCACTGCATAGTCCACTAATGCATCTGCTGCTTCTAGGCTAAGCACTTTCTCTTCCATGTCTGTGGTTTCAAATGTCCCCACATGAATGAGAGTGAAGGAGGGTTGGTCACGTTACCATTCCGATAGAGTAGTCGCAGCCGGACGGAGGCCATTGAGACGATGAGGGAGGAGGCCTTGTAATTGGTCTCTAAATGATCACTGATGCAGGACAGGGCCTGGAGTATTTTTGCCACGCTCCCTCTGGCCAAGGCAAAGGCCAGGAGCGTCAATTCTGCATCAGGACTCACACAGCTGCTGCAGAGCACACAGACACAAACAATTTCTGGATATTCATTCACTGCTTAACACTGCTCACATTGCAAGTCATTTCATGTAAATCTAAATATGGATTCAAGGATAATGTCATAGTCAAACCTGGCAACACAAAATTACCTACATTTTATTGTGACCATTGTACAGGTGGGATAACTAAATGTGTCAATGATCAGAAATATAATTCCACAAATATAGCCTCCAAAGCATCCATTAATTTATGACAATGCACACCTTGTATGGGTTTTTCACATGCATACTTAAGGCTTCAGTGATGATGAGTTTCTTAAAAATTGTTTTGACTGGGAAACAAAACAACAAGCAAAAACAACATTACATTATGTATGGATGTGCCTTCTCAAAACTAGTGTTTGATGACTAATTCACTGATGGAAGGATTTACACTATATCTAATGGAACAGATATGTTGTGTCATCACCACACTCAATCAATATTTTAGCCTGTTTTCATTGCAATGATGTCAGCATCCTGCACTCAGCATGGCAGTGATGAGTAAATGTAATCCCCTGCAGGTCCTTACTCTGCTATCCGGAGGAGAAATCCATCCACCTCCTCCAGGATGTTCAAAGAGAAGAACCTGGGGAACTCTGAAGATGATGGTGTCAGGGACAATGGTGGCATGTGCCGTAAGGCTTTCCTAGGGAGAAAAGAACAAAGAGAAACCTCAGAAGTCCAGCAGTGGACAAGAACAACATGATAATTGAAGACATCTGAGAGGCGGGGTACACCCTGGTCAGGTCACCAGTCGACCACAGGGCAACATACAGACAAACAACCATTCACGTTTTCACTCACACCTTTAGAGTTATCACTTGTAAACATTGTTTCATTTTTTTTTATCATCAACATGAATCTTACTGTGTGCTCTGAAGGACTGTATGAGCCAGTGCAGCGTTTGTCTCCATGGATGCAGTGACCAAAGAAGTGAGGAGAGTCAGGTACCAGATGGCTGAAGCATCCGAAACAGACACCTCTTTACTCTTGGTAATCTGATAACCCAGTGTCTTCAACCCGTGAATCCGTGTGTCACATCCATCACTCAGGCATCGCTTAATGTTGATTTGGATGTCTGGGACAAGGTGAAGAAATAATGTGGTTTAGCTGACTGATGGAATACATCACATAACAATGTAATGTCCGAGAAGGAGACGCATGTAAACGGATTACTTCTACACATGACCATGGAAAGATAAATGGATGCAGAGGCAGAAAACAAAAATGAAAATCTGATCAGGTAATGACTGAATTAGTCTGTTCAAATTGCCATTTTGTCACCATCATATCATTTCAATATGCGTTAATTTAACTCTTGGGTCAGGTCTACATCTTTGCATAAACTGAGCTTTTGCTTTGACATCTCCTATTTAAGGTGTATAGTGTATACAGGCCTTATGGATAGTCCTTTAAACCCAAGACACTTAATGAAAGAATACAGTAGTGTCTGAGTTAGACGTCTTCAATATCTTCCTCACACAGCTTGATTAACCACTCGCCCACCTATAAAACCTAGCAGTGTGCTTTGTCTTCCTCAGACAGATGAGAAAGTAATTTCCTCTTGAAGCAGAGGTGAAGGAACACACACAAGACCCATAAGGGGACAGACTGACAGATGGTGACTCACAGGGATGTGTGATGTTGGCACGCTCCAGGAGAGGTACATAGCCCGTGACATTGCTCGGGATGCGGATGTCTCTGATCTCCTGCAGGGAACGCCGATTTTTCCCAACAGCAACTGAGACCAGCTGAGGCATATAGCTGTGGTCATTCGAAGCTACGGCAATGGCCAGGCGTCTCAGAACCACACCAGGTTTCATTTTCAGCCTGGAGAAGAAAGACATTCATACATAATATATTTAATAGTTAATAAATATACACATGGGCCAAAAATCCGGAGTCTTAGGATCAAACCGCTGTGGAGAACAGCCTCACCTTATCCAGTGTGAGCGAGCGCTGCCGTCTGACTGCCAGAAAGATGAAATTTCCCCATTTGTCATCTTGTAAATGTCAGAAACATTGGAGGAAGCCTCTATTGAGCTGTAGCACTGTGTGACCAACTTGACCTTGTCTACATCAGGATCACGGTCCAGCTCTGCTCTATACTGGATGTCTAAATCTGAAAGAGACATACACAGATGAGGAAAACCGTTCCCTTGCCATATGCTTAACAATGACTAGAACTTTCATTTACTCTCATGCTCACCTTTCTCCTTCTGCAGAAGGAATTCCAAGAAGTCCTGGACCACACTGGACCGCATGGTGCATATACTGTTGTAGCCCTCTAAAATAGGGAAAGGGATGGCACTACTGGGGATACGATTCCTGTGTAGGAATTTAAGGATCTTGGAAGCATGTCCTCCTAATCGGTCTTTGGACTTGGAGAATATGTCAACAAAACCTGTTGGAATATAACACAAGAGAATAACCACAAAGACATTCAGGATTGCCTCATGACGACTCCACCTATACAAATAAGCTTGGCTACTTTTCATTCAGGTAAACAAATCACATGTCATACCTGGGGTTAGGGAGCAGGCCTGTAGCTGTCTTATCACATGACTCAGCTCTCCCTGTAGATTAGCTCCATTGGAGTTTTTCAGTGCACTCAGCATACTGTCTACGTCCACCACTCCATCCCCCTCTGCATCAAACTGTCCAAAGGCCTGAGACAGGGTGCAAAGACAGTACACAAGGTAATTGACGCGATCAGTCCTATAAATCCATGAATATTACTCAAATACAATCAAGCAAAAGACACACAATCATTCCTTATTGATGACGGTGTTCCTTTGTGATGTATATTTTAGTTCAAACATTCTTCTACTTGCTTTTTCATTTGAAAAAGGACATACACCTGGATGTTTATGAAGGTTGCATTTCAAAGGTGGCAATGTAGCATTGGGTATTTACAGCATTGGAGT
>JAVQJX010119379.1:0-14318 GCA_036025115.1 Ambassis agassizii | reverse complement strand
ACACTGTAACATGCCAAAACAATATGCTTAATGTAATGTAAAATTATTTAATCATTATCTAATTACACTAAGTCCCAGTCAGACAGAGTCAGACTGTCAGTTTGGAGGAATTGGTGTGTTTCATTTCCACTTTGTTTCACCCAGCTGGAGAAGTGAGAGACTTCCTGTAAAGCTTTGTTTTTGAGATAACACATGTGGAGTTGTGTAATCACTAATCTAACCAGTAAATCATACATGCAGCAGCATAATAGGCCCATTATGTTATAAAGCCTTTTCAGGGTTTTTTTTTTTTTTTTTAAGAATTAGAGGATCCCACATGCTTTTCAGTTTAATCCTAATACCTGGCAGCGAGTAGCTTTAGTTCATATATCCCAGCTCTTAATAAGATTCCTGTAAAATTTGTGAATGGTTCAGACACAGGTGTGAACAGACTGTTTTTTTTTTATTTCATACTGCAATAAAAAAGTATGACTCCAGCAGATCATTTTTATATATTATAATACAGATGCAGAATTGAAAGTTTATTCTTTAAACAGCCTAGTATTTTACAAGAAATAGATAACTACTTGGAACTTTTGAACATGTCCTTAAAACAGGACATAAGTGGGCACGAATCCTTGGGCTCTACTTTGCCGTCATTATCCATGAACACCCAGCCGAAAAAAGAAGGAAGGGGGAAAGAAAAAGATTAAAGTGGAGGGGTAAACTTTCAATAAATAAAACAAAACAATGGATATAAACCTCTATCCCTTTTCCCATACCACCCCACACTTAAGAAAAAAACAGATGTTGCACGCAATAGAGGCCAGATATTTGTTACTGTGAGTTTTAACATGAGCAGCTAATGGTGAGGAGACATCAACATCTCTTCAGAAGTCATTGATTCACTCAACAGTTTTTACAGGTCCATTTGCAACAGGAAAATACACCCTGCCTCAGACATGACACTTTGTTTGGAATTTTAGAGAAATTACCAGAGAATGTCTGATAAATGGGGGGGAAGTAAAATAAAAAGGTGAAAGTTGTGGAAGCAGTCGGGGGCAAGGATCAAACAGCTGCTGTTCAAACTGGATACAGTCAGTGGGGGGGTTTGCTTTGCTGCAGTCCCTTAAAAGTCCTCCAACGTTTCAATCTCTCCCATATTCAATCTCTCAGATGATGCATTCACAGAAAAACCTGCAAATTGAATAAACAAAGAGAACCAGATCAGATATTGGTATTAAAAAAAAAGGGGAGATATTTCAGATTTAGCAGAAATATGTTCCATCTCACCTAGAAGGCTGGGGTCTGCCCGGACCATCTTCTGCTTCTTTTTCTTCTTCCCTGAGGTGACTGTCTCAAAGCGCTGCTGCTGCTGCCCACTTGTGTGGTTAGACTGGTAGAGTGATGAAGATCCTGTTCCACCCCATACAGAATCCTGATCAAAAGAACAGACAGATTCAAGATTAAAACAAAAACAAAAAAAACTGTACTTTACAATGATGTCACACACATCTCTTATACGTCAGACGATCAAAAACAAGGCAAGGATTTGGGATGGGATGTTTTGGGGCTATTTTGAAAGGGGGGAGGTGATGCAAGACACACGCACAACAGAAATGTAAATAACAGCAGTAGCCGTGAAGAATGACGCAACTGGGCATGCCATATTACAACTCTGATTGATCTAACGATGGCAGGCAAAAACTATTTTTGTGTCAGACAGCCATCTCTCATTTTGATCTTCAAGGCAGAAGTGGGAATCAAACATTTGGTACCCCATATGCTCAGCCTTTAAATAACCAACACGGCTTACTTGTCTCACTTACCTGCTGCTGCTGCTTGAGCGCTTGCTGTTGGTTCTGTGGTGCCAGTTTCTGTTGGTTAGCGTTCTGTTTGGCACGACGTTCCAGAAATTGCTTGGCAAAGTCCTTGGCCTCAGGAGTGTCCCCCAGGTAGGCCCTGACATAGTCATGCACCTCATATGGAGAGTCCACTTCTTTCAAGAAGGATGCAAATGTAGGAACTGGCAAAGAGATGGAGAAGAATTTGAGTTCAGCTGCCTGTATACTCGCTGTGGGTGGAGTAACTTTTTTTTTTTTTTTTTTAAACATCTTACCATCCAGATTGTTGGCTGTGTTGAGGGTGTGCAGGGTTTGCTCGCACCACTGCATGAAGGTGTCCTGTTGGCTCTTATTGACACCTTGGAACAACTTTAGCAGCTTCTCCTCCTCTTCAACTTTCTTATTGGCTCGCCCACTCAAAGAATTACTTCATGTGCGCACAAATAAATGAGGGAGGAAGACAAAACAAAATGAGTCCATTACTCACATCCATCATACAGCAAGTCATGCTTTTTATTAGCGGCTGTGACTAAGAGCACTTTTCCATTTTGGCAATTCTAAATAAATACCTGAGGTTGGCGTTGCCCTTGTTGTTCTTCTGTGCGTTTCCTTTTCTGGTGTGGGCTGGTTGCTGGACAGGCTCCTTTGCAGCCTCATCCCAGAAGCCCATATTTGAGTTGTGGGTGTCTCCCCAGATGCTGCTGGAGTCGGAGCCCCAGTTAGTGCAGGTGCTGGCAGGTACAGAGCCCCACACTGAATTGCTCAGAGACGTCTGTCAAGAGAGGGGTACACCGTTGTCGACATGTGCTGGACATTAGTATGGATTTTCTCATGAAATTTTGGGTTGTCTGACTCAAAGCTACTTTTAAGTCACATGACACGTACGGTTCTATTTTGAGTGCGGGTCTGTTGGGTGACAATGGTGTGTTGCTGTTGTTGCAGTTGTTGCTGCGGTTGTTGCTGCTGCTGCTGCTCCTTCCGCTGTTTCATCTGCTGGGCCTCCTCCCTCTGAATCTCCAGCAAAGACTTTGTAGCAACTGGCTGTTTGCCCATGTTCCCCCATCCAGACAGCTTGGCATGGGACTGCTGAGCCTGCTGCAGCGCCTGCTGTTGCTGTAGCTTCAGCAGCTCTTGTTGCTGACGTCGCTGCTGTGAAGGTGAGAAGGGTATTAGCATGGGAAAAAAACTGAAAAAAAAAAACTATTTCAAAAAGCAAGGAAGAAGCACTAAGCCATGTATGAAATATAAGCCAAGACATCCCAAGCTGACTTGAAGGAGGGCGTGGCTCTTTATCCTCACCTCTTCCCGTGCCTGTCGCTCTCTCTCTTCTTCTAGCTTCTGGATCTCAGCCAGTGACAGGGCGTTCTGAGTCTGGCTCATGGCGTTGGGTGACTGCTGTCCCCACTTTGAAGAGGATGGAAGCTGTGCGGAGGGATAAGATACATAATCCATTTTGTTGTATTTATATTTGATGGCTAATCACTTTGTGCCCTTACCTTCATTTGTGCAAGTTGCTGCTGCTGCTGCTGTTGTTGTTGCAGTCTCCTGAGGGCCTCTTGTTGCTGCTGCCTCTGTCTCTGCAGCTCTTGCTGTCTTTGAGCCTCCTGCTCTCTCCTTTTTTGCTCCTCCTGTTGTTGGGCCAGAGCAGCAGCTGCTGCTGCAGCTGCCGCCTCTTCCTCTGCTCGCTTCTCCTCCTCACGCCTTCTCAGTGCCTCCAGTTCCTCTTGCTTTCTGCGCTCCTCTTCCTGGTAAAATAGGTAACGCTGCACTTAGAGAAACTATTTCACAATTTATAAAGTATACAACAAGAGTTTGATAGTATACCTGTTTGCGAAGGAACTCTTCCCGTTTTTTTCTCTCTTCCTCTTCCCTCCGCCTTTCTTCTAATCTTCGGAGAGCCTCCTCTTGTGCGAGTCTCTCCTCTTCCTCTTTTTGCCTCCGCTGTGCCTCCTCTTGCTCCCTTTGCCGTCTCAGGGCCTCTTCCTTTAAAGTTATATTAAAAGAAGAGCGAAACCTCAAAACCGGATCTAAAAACACTTCTAGTGATTCAGGTGTTAAAATAGTCTAACCTGTTTTTGCCGCGCCAGCTCCTCTTCCTCCAGGCGTTTACGTTCCTCCTCCTGCCGAGCCCTCAGGGCCTCCTCCAAACGTTTCCTCTCTTCTTCCTCCCGCTTGGCTCTCATTTCTGCCTCACGCCTCTCCAGCTCCAACTTTCAGACAAACAAAGATTTTAGATCTGTACAATAAAAAATATTTTGTCCTTTTGTCTTCAAACTTAAGGCATATGAAAATGCTTACCTTGGCAGACTTTGCCTTTTCTAACTGTTGCATCTGTTCAATAGTTGGAGCTTGAGCCAGGGAGTCTATGGGTAAATCCCATACGCTGCTGCCATCCCACGCTATTGAAAAAGATCAAACAACATGTACATTATATTTCTTTCTCAGCAGGAGATCAAAGTAAAAAGGTAAAAAAAAAAAAATACAACTCACTGCTTGAAGCAGCTTGTTGGAGGTTTGGTGTACAGGAAGCCTGAGAGGACGAGTTCTGCATTTCCCAGACAGAACCAGAGTCTGGTACAGACAGGGATCGGGTAACAGGAGGTAGGAGGCTTTCAGAAGCTCTACAAATATAAGTACATAGGCACATTAATGAATGCAATACTATGCTATCAGACATGACATGAATAATCCAAGTGTTGCCTACCTCATCTTAAGAGCCTGATATTGCTGTAGAAGCAGGTTGATCTGCTGTTGGTGCTGCTGCTGCTGTTGAATAGGGGCTGAGCTAAGAACAGCAGCTTTCTGCTGGGCCAAGGCCTGGGCATACTGCTGCCTGTAGGAGGGAAATCAGGTGGATAAATACAGATAGAAAAAAGGAGGCAAAGGAAACATAAATGTTAGTGGATTTCAACTGAGGTATGAAGTCTACCGTATGGTGTCACCTTATTAAAGAGTCAAATCTGAGCATTGCCATACCTGAGGAGGTATTGATATTGGAGCTGCTGTAACTGATAAAGGTTGAGAGCAGTAAGCTCCTGCTGCCTCTTCAACCTCTCTTGATCTCCATCTCCCTGCAACATATAATATAAACACTTGCTGCATGAAAAAAACTTTGAAGCATTCTGATACAAACAGTGGACTATATTGCCCCCTACAGGTCAAAGGCATCAACTGAATCCCAGTTTTATACCTGTAGTGGTGGGGGTGCAGGGCCAGGAGTGAATGGTACCCTCCCCCATATCTTCATGATCTCTCCTAGAGGTTGAAACACTTCGTCACACCCTCTTTTGACTAACAAAGACATTGTGAAGTAACCAGCTTGAAACCACTCCGTCATCTCCTGGTTACTGAATGGACCTGGAGGAGCACAAAACAAGTACAGCCTATTAAGTGACATGTGGTTTTTAAGATAGAGATACACTACTGAAGTAACATTTTTAAGTAAATAGAATCTACAGCCTCACCCTGAATCTCCCCCTGGGGGTCTTTGTAAAACCACTTGAGAGCAGCTTCGTGGGTAAGTGGCAGTCCTGCAGGCTTGGGCTTCTCTGAAGTCTTTGCTGCAAGTCTGTCATCATCCACCCCACTATCTTGTAGGTATGCTACCATCTTTTCTGCCTCCTGGAATTTAAAAGAATTGTATCAAGATATGACATTACTAAATACAACATCAACCAGGAAAGTCTCTCAACTGTGTAGAGTTTACTGGCCACTTATTGGTGATCACAAAAGGCCTTTGCCATCAAGTGTTTCAAGAGATATTGTGACTGAAGTCTACAAACTTACTTGCTCAAAGTGTTTTAATCCCTCATCCTCATCAGTGTCATGTGGCACGGTGGTGGGCCTGCCAATAGGTGCCATTATACTTGAAGAGAAGGTTAATGGATTGTTCATCGCCACAGGAACTTCTATAGGTTTTTGCTGTGGTAACTGGATGGTGGGTGATGGAGCAGATACTTCTACAGGGAACAAAATGAGGAAACAGCAGATGTTAGTCTTCCGGGCACAGGGACACACCTGCTTAAATAAATCAAAGTGGTGAAAGAAGTCCCACCTGCACGTGTGGTGGAAATGTGGGTCATGGTAAGGGACTCCAGCATGCTATTAGACATGGGGACGTGCATGGGGACTTTGCAGGGTTCTGGGTGGAGCTCCAGGGTTGACTGTCTTTCGGCTGGCCTCTCAGGCTCTTCTGTTCTGCTGGGCTGAGTTGGGGACAAAGACTGGACAGGACCCTGGGGCTCCGAGACTGGTGGAGCAACAGGTGGAGCAACAGGGGGAGCTTCCTCTGACAGCCTGGCAAACTCTGTAATTGGTTCACACAAGACTGGATCAAAATCAAATAAGATTTGTGATCTGAAAATACATTTCAGTTCTAATGTAGTCAATACCACAATCCCTCTATTTTCTACTTCTTTGCCATGCCCTCATATTGTAGACAATGACACAAAAACCTTTTTAAAAGATATATCAGTAATTATTATTATGGATGTTAATATCTCTAACAAATTTGACATCAATGCATCAAACCACCACCATTTAGATGTTCATGAATACCAAGCTTGCCCTATTGCTTCAAAGAAATCATCAAATCACTGAACTACACAAAATTCAAGATGTTCAACATGTCCAACCTTTTCGGTCAGCTTCTCTTTTGGCCTCCGCTTCTGTCTCTTTGGTCTCTCTTGGCTGACTGTCCTCCTCCAGAGCCTCTTCACACTCATCCAAGGGTTTAAAGTCAAGTTCCGCCTCTTCCAGGATAGGCTCCTTTGGAGCCTTCTGTTAACACAAAGGAGACCACTTTTAAAAACAAAATGGCACTAGTGTTGTTCTATTAATTCACCATCCACTATAGCTGACCAGTTAAATGAAAAGTATATTTTTTCCGTAGTATCTAGAAATGCTTCATTACCTTGAGGGAAAGAAAGGCTCCTGACGAGTCAAAGGTGCCTGCCTCCTCTTCTGCATCCTCCAGGCACCACTCTGGCAGGCTGTCCCTCTCATCCTCCAAGCTACCGCTGCCTGACCGCGGCCTCCTGTAGCCACGCTCGTCTTCTCTTGCATCAAACGGGAAGCGACGACGTTGGTCTGGGTGTTCCCGCCACCCTGCTGGCCGTGGTCCATCTAAATACAACAACCAGATTAATATGGGCCATTAATATGGCAACACGATTTCACCATGTGTCCGAGTAAATAAAGCAGTCAGTACCACATGGCCTCCTTACTAATGCCTGCTATGATATGACCGAAGTGGACCAGGGCAGTATACACAAATACATTTATCTATCGAAGATAAATGTATTTGTAATGTGGTCAGTGCTTTGCCCACCTGGGCTTGGTGGGCACCACCGGTCACTGTCCCGTCGAGAACCTGCCAGTCGCCAGCCCCCCTCATCATCCTCACCATTCTGATCGTCACGAAACGTGCGCCAGTTCTCACTCTCTGAACGTGTAAAGTCATGTTTCCTGGGTAGTCCTGTTCCACCGTCCTCATAGTTTCCTCTGACTGGGAAAAAAAAAAACAAGAAACGTTTAGTTTATTACTGGCAAACAAAAAAAGAGAGTTCATTTTGCACTTTTTAAATCAACACAAAATGTGTGAAATAAATGTAGTAATTCTTAACTTACTATGATTGATCTGAAAATGCCCTGGAGCAGCATCTGCCATTTTTAGAGGGAGTAACAAGTGATTAGTGTGAAATTTGCCAAAAACACACAAAGTATTGATTGTTCGAGTAACATGCAACACCAACCTGGGTCTTTTCGACCTGGCTTTTCAAACCTTCTATCTCCCCTGGTGAGGAAAATGACAGCCATTAATCATTAAGTCATGATTGGGGACCTTGTTCAACACATGCTGAAACATCTATATAAGGTCAGATTACCAAGAAATCTCACTACTTAAAATGGTATACCTTTCTTCCCAGCTTTGGGAGCGATGCATCTCCCTCCCTCCACGACCAAAACCTTCCACATCATCAAAACTTCTTTGGTAAAAACCCCCATCTCCTCTTCCTCGGCCTAAACACAAACACATGTTGACATGACCCATTATATTCTGATAAGAGAAAGTGTTCCTGGTGACCATGGTCAATGCCTCTGCTGTCAGAAGGTACAAAAATTAGGTGAATAAACTGGCTCAATTTTCATTCTTACCAAACACAGACACTTGTGGTTTTAATTCATTTATCTTCACAATGAATCACAAGACATTGCTGCCTGACTGAACAATGTTCATTAATTTATTGGTTCTAGAAAAAGAGTAGCAGTCGAGTGTTTGACGGACAGAGATGACAGTACTCCTACTTTTGAATTCGACCCCTCTCACAGTCTTAGCCAGAAGATGGGCATGTGAACATGTCACAATATTTCAAGAACTACAACGCTGTTTAATATTTTAGGCTTTGGGATGTTTTGGCACAGCTCGTAGTTGGTAACCTTCCTGGAAATTCTGAGTTAGTGCTACAGTATTTAATGGAAAGATGCTTAAAAGTTAATTTTAGTTCCAAGATAAATCTTTATGATGGACTAACATACCATGTCATAAAAAAAATCCTGTATCTGTCACTTGCAAGCAGCTGAGGTTTAAGTAAGCACAACTGAGCACAACACCTATGGAGTGCTAATGTTACTCCTTGTCTCATACTGTGGGCTCTTCAAAGGCGTATTTACTCTCTGCAGTTGCTGCAAACCGAACAGTTTTTTTAGACGAATATTAATATTACAACATACTACTTATCTACATACTACAACTACTATTTATCCTTGAAAATCACACGTGTGAACCACAACAAATCAGTGTATGAGCTTAGTTTGATTTTCACCTCTACCCCTTGAGGTACTTCTGCCTCTTGGTGCCCCTGCTATCGGTCCGCCTCCTCGTCCTGTCAGCCGAAGTACAGCCGCACTGTTTACAGACATGGAAAAATTTCTCTGCAAATACAAACAGGAGAGAATATTGTCAGCTGTGCACATTCTCCACTTTCATATTCCAAAAAAAAAGTTTAAACATCATACTAGATAGCGGTAATAAGACCGGCACTCATACCTGTTCCTCTTCTGTAAAGGACACGAGTGCCAGAGGTGGCAAGGGCTCCTCTTGCAATATGGGCAGGAACTCCTTGTCCTGTAGGTCTATAGGGATCTAGAGAAAAGAGCAATGCCAGATTTCATTGTGAACCTGACTGTTCAAACACAACAATCCATAAAAGCTGAAAAAAATAATCTTGCCCCAAATATCATCTGTATTCAGATCATAGTGACCACAGGCCTGAATCTATACACACCTTGTTATCCTTTACATAAAGTGCTAACATTTCTTCTCTCCCGTAGCGATAATCTGCAAGTTTATACTTTGGCAATGCAGGTGAGAGGGGTGGAGAGGCAACAGCATTGCTGTTTCCACCACTACCACCACCACTGCCTCCACCTCCAGACAGGGCACGGAGCCTGCAGAGACAGAGAAAAAGTAGTAAAATCAAAACACACAGAGGAAGGGAAAGTTCATATTGAAGCTGAAGTGGCAACTTGCATGTAAGAACATGTATAGAAAAGCTGTACAAAGCCAATTTGAAGAAAGAAGAAAGTAGTTTTACAATCTAAAAATAAAAACAATACTTCACTCAGACTAATCATTAATTCATGCACTTTCTATTACCATTCTGGTCCAAAGTTAAGTGTCTGGGTTTCGGCCATTTTCCTTGAAGTTCTGCAAATATGCAAAAGAGGAAAGAGATTATTTGGCACTAAAAAGATAAATGTTACACTTATGTATTAACTAGCATGTAGTAGATTTAATGTATTTCAGCTTCACACGATATATAGCCCATCCCACTAGCAACACAACCCGTGTACAATTTCAATCTGCTAAAGCTATTTTAGGACGTCTCACGGTCTGCAACGAGGTTATGTCAGACACTTGTAATTGACAACAGAGGGGAGCCTTTACTTTAGAAACCCCCTCCCCCCCAAAAAACAACATTAGTCGCTGGTTTACGCGAACGTCTCCATTGTCGTGAAATTTGCCTTATATGCATGTTTAACTGGTTCCTCAAATATCGGACACAACAGGCGACAGTGGACTCACAATACCACTGAGACCGGATAAGCCACGTGGAAGTTACAAGTTAAAGCAATAAATACTCAAGTGTGGCAGAGACATTTGTGTTCACCCTTAGAAACGCATTAAAACATATAACATTATGACTAAAATGGTTGAAGTTGAAAAGTATCCGATGTGTTTACAACAACAACATCACATTTTCCAGTTTGATGGGAAGTTAGATGCGATGTTAAAGTTCACAGAGTGAGTGAGTAACTAGCAGACAAAAAAAATAATGATCATAATGTTGGATAGTTTTCGGTGTTGTTACGTAGTTTAAAACGCTGAGTCAACTGTTTAACTTTGACAGTAAAGCATGGGACAGAGTTAATATTAGCCAGCTCGTCCTGCTAATTTAGATAAGGCTACTCGATGCTAGGAAAGATGACTTGCAAGACCTCAATACGAGCAAATAATGAACAATTAGTAACGTGAAGTAAAAATCACAAACGGTTAACAGGGAGGACATTGCGATAGCTAATCTAGCAAGCTAACCAGTCCAAGAGGCATATTTAGACCATCTACTGGACGTTAGTACCTGACATTCGCCAACATATTTTCTGTTTGTTAAAAGTTAACTGTGTAGTAATTGTCGTGGTGACATGCGGGCACAAAGTTGTAGTTAAAGTGCCAGTTTGCAGCATGCTTGTGTCACTTCAGAGTATTCAGAAGCACGCAAGACGACAGCCAACGGCAGCACGTAAGCTAGCTGCAGCTAGCCAACCAGCTAGTTAGCTAGCTAGCTGCGTTTTATCCGAACGAATATATAATCGTCGTTCACGCATGTAGACATATGTGTCGTCGCTACTTTGGTTTACACGACTATAGAAGCCTTGTCACATATTCTGGATGAAAAGTGTAACTCTGAAATCACTCTCCTTAACACTTAGCAGGCTAACGGGTTAGCTAACTGCTACACGCGGCCTTCCGAGGAACAAGCACCCACAACAACATTTCCTTGTCAAACCGCTCCGTGCTTCACACGGCCACGGTCCGCACACAGAGAACTAGAGCCCGGTGCTGCAAGGCCAAGTAAACATGCTGGTTTAAGTGCAGTCACAGACAACCCGGATCGTCACTCTATGACCCTCTGACATGACACTTAACCTAAACGCACGGTTTTCTTTGCTAGTGTATTTAACTTTGGCTGTCTTACCTCTGTTTGTTCTGACAGCACAAGGTTTGTATGCGAGTTGTGTGGCTCTCTCTCTCTCTCTCCCCCTCTCTCTTCGTTTTCCACAAGATGGCTGAGCATGGGTCACATGACCGCAGAAATAAACCCGTATCTCGTGGACAGATGACTGGTACGTATTGGCAAACAGTGATGAATCTTATTACTGTATCGATCACTAGTGTGTTTAACACTGTACTCCCACTCATATAAATCATGGCACATTAAGTGACATTTAAATGAATCTGATATATTATTAAGTCTTTAAACATCTAAACTGCTTGCTACTCCACAGTCCACCACAAGTCTTAAATGCAGCTTTTTCATGGATAAAGTGCTTTAACCGCACTGGCAACTTGAATAAAAGACAAACTAAAATGTTATTAGAACAATTAACGTAATTTCCAAATTGCTATATCTAGGGAGGTATTTATGGTTTTTGTGGTCTTTTGTTTGCCTTTTTATCTTTTCTGGTTTTGTGAATGTCAGAAGAAAATAAGTAGCTTAACCAGATAGAAGCCCCTTTTCTCTGTTTGTGTTGCTTGCTGCCCCTGTTTTGTACTAAAATACTACCTGTTGCTGCAACTTTAATTCTGGCTGTTGAAGCTGAGACTCTCCCTGATAGAGAGCAGATAGCATTGAAATACAATGTAAAAATTTAACAGGTATATTATTTTAGTTCATATTATGGTTGAATAGGGGTATTTCCCCGAAAGACCAAGCAAATATTCTCACCAAGGAGAAGCAGCTGTTTTCCAAGCATTGCCATGTATGGTCTGACAGACTCATATATAACCCTTGCAGCATTGTGAGGGTCAGTGAATGGGCCGGGTGAGGTCAATGAGTGTGCATGATCCTGTTGTAACAGTTTTGCTATTAAATAACATTGATCTATTTAACAAAAAATAGCACACTCACGATGACAAGCCAACAGACAGCTGAAGCATCTGCACAAATTTGACAAATTTTCTGAATCACTCCTTGTCATTCAGTCAACTTGGCTCGTTGGTCTAGGGGTATGATTCTCGCTTAGGGTGCGAGAGGTCCCGGGTTCAAATCCCGGACGAGCCCTACTTTTTCAATTCATTGAAATCGTTATGTTAGTTGCCTAACATTATCAAAACAGCTGCCTGTTACGGCGTTTGAATGTGTAGTAGGGAATTGTAAGTCCTCCTTTATCATTCGACAAAAACACACGGTTTATGCTGTACTGGTAATTTAATAAACTCGCTTAAAAGAAGAAATGCATGGTATTAAATCAGACAACAGCGTAAACTAAAACGTTTGACCCCGACGTGATTTGAACACGCAACCTTCTGATCTGGAGTCAGACGCGCTACCGTTGCGCCACGAGGTCTTCGTAGCCTTTTGGAAACGATGGCAGAAATAAATCCTCCTCCTTTTGTGCAAGCTGATGTGATCTACTTAAATGTTTCTATTATCTAGTTAATCTCGGCAAAAGATATCTTGTGTGTTTTTTGAATAGGTGAGAACTCTATTATACCGATAAAACTACCCCTCCAATACCTCACTCTCACGGCCATATTCCTATATGCAATGGACATAATAGTAATGGTAATGAGTAGTGGCCGGTTAGCTCAGTTGGTTAGAGCGTGGTGCTAATAACGCCAAGGTCGCGGGTTCGATCCCCGTACGGGCCATCGTCCTTTTTTTGTATAATGTGGGGGAAGTGTTTTCTTTACAAGTTGTGGTTCATACGTGTATCGTGTAAATACATACGTGTAAATTTATTGTTTAGCTTGAAAAACGTTGCATTCTAAGGCACTCATTAACTGTATTGACATATTGTATGAATTTATTTTGAAAGTAAAAGAGTGTAATACTAAGGCATTTCAACATTTTTTAAAGTTACTGTTACTGTAACCTACTAAGACCTCACATATAACTTTTGAATTATATGATATTAAAGTTTCACAAGCTCCAAAAACTATCTTGACTCAATAACAGTATCGCTTGTTAGGCATCCACCATATTACCAGAACCGATTAATAATAAAGGCAGTCATGTGCCTCTGGAGAAAGATGCAGGGAGTTCACTTTTAAAACACGAAATGTGTCACCGCTTCTTCCCCACCCAGTAAGTTCATTTGTTATCCTGTTCACCGGTGTTAATCCTGCTTACTCTCCTTTTTTCCTCTGTTGCCATGGATATGCTATTCCTATGGCAACTGCATGCCTTTGTGGATGGCCTCGGGCCCCCACCGTAGAGGACTCTCTGAACCTTTCATTACACATTTCCATCAAGCTCACAGACAAATCTCTCAAGTAGTACATAGTATAACCCTGTGGCTGTCGCCCTTTCTCCTCTGCTCTGTCCTTCTCTGTCCTTCTGTCTTCATGCTGCTCCACTCTTGAAGTCACACTGGTTTGTCTTACCTTTAAGTCCTTGACATGGAGCACACCTCTACATGTGCCTGTAGGGCATTTTCATCTTTTGTAAATTACACTCTAGCATTCACTGCACACATGATACCGGATGCCAGTGCTGGTAGGAAGAGGTCTGTGATCAGATTTGTAGTGTGTGTATCGATATCATAAGAGTGAACGCCTCAAGCTTTCTGTGGCAATGGAAACCAGACTCCATCTTTAAAGATGCATGAGACGTCTTAAGAAACAGAGTAGAGATGAAGGCACTGCCAGAGAAAGTGTTTCTGTGTCAGTAAGAGTGAGAAACAGGGAGGGGCGAAGCTTGTTGAGACTACGGTAAAGTTGCTAGTGGAGTTAGGGCCCAAGTTAAAGTTGGAGAATACAGGAGTTAGGATTATCACTCCTTGTGTGTGTGTGTGTGGGGGTGAGTGTGTGTGTATGTGTGTGCGGCAGGTGGGGGGTCTCCACCTGCTGTATGAACCCCGTCAGCGTTGGGGAGTACCATGGGCTCCGGGTGGGCTCTTCCCTGCTCAGCATCGTGGCAGGCTGTATCCTGATTGGGATTTCCAGGGAGTGTGATGCTGATGCTGTAGGAGGTATTTTCCTGGGAGCCGGAGGCCTCGGTGAGTGATGATGTGTGAAGGGTGTCATATTGTTTTTTATTTCCTGCATGTGATCTGACTGATTGACCTTGCAGGGTTCAGGGAAAGTCAAAAAGAATGGTTTTATTATTTTAAAATTAGGTTAAGCTTTACGCTTAATACCTACTTAGCTCATATGACTGCAGATTAGTTTCACCAAACTCCTGGTTTTAGTTTACAATTGAGGTAGCACAC
>JAVQJX010119365.1:0-13421 GCA_036025115.1 Ambassis agassizii | reverse complement strand
AAACAGCGCTGTCCTTTGCTTATACATTAATATATAAGCATATACATTAATATATAAGTATATAATGTAAGTATAATGTGAATTGTGAGGGAGTTCATAGATTTGCATGTCTGAATTTTAGTGGTCATATTAGCTTACCTGACTAGCATAAACAGTCATTGGAGCTAACAGATTTGGTAAATATGTTAGTGTAGTCTGCCTTTAATAACAGTGTTGTAATAGGTTATAAGTTATATAAGTTGGTTAACAGATCTGTAGCAGAAGGTCTGAGCAGAGGAACACACTGCCTGTTAATAAACAGTACTCACTAATACTACTGTCATCCTGTATGTGTTAATTCTGTCTCAGGATAAGCCTCAGTAGATGCTAATATCCTCACCATGGCAACAGAAGACAAGAAACCAGACACTGATACAAAACCTCCAGTTGTACCATCGGCATCTGCCAGCCAAAGCAAGGTTTGTTTCTCATTCTGCAGCAGTCGATAAGCAGTATCATGACATATCTGGGGTTTATTTGTAATAGCCGTTTTGTTTCTATCTGCAGTCGGCGCCTGCAAAACCAAACTACAGCCTGAAATTCACATTAGCGGGCCACACTAAAGCTGTGTCCTCCGTCAAATTCAGTCCCAGTGGAGAATGGCTCGCCAGCTCATGTGAGTGCTCCTCTTTCGCCGACACGTTTCCGCTAAAGCACATATCACTCACAGGGACATCAGGGCTGCTACTACCAATTACGTTTGTGTTTGATTTACCTGCAAGTGATTTGTTTCGTCTTTGCAGCTGCCGATAAACTCATCAAAATCTGGGGGGCGTATGACGGCAAGTTTGAGAAAACTATAGCAGGACACAAACTGGTAAGCTGAACATATTCTCACTTTTTGAGATATAATTTTTGATATAAAATATACTTATTTGTTGTTTAAAAAATTACATTTATAGATAAATTCAATCTTCTAAGCTCACTGACCTGAGCCCTTTAAAAATAGTAACATTTTAAATTCTTTGTTACAAGACTTTGTGGTCCTGATTATTTCCCATGAATCTGCAGGGCATATCTGATGTGGCCTGGTCCTCTGACTCCAACCTCCTTGTGTCTGCATCAGATGACAAAACCCTGAAGATCTGGGACGTCAGCTCGGTAAGAGAGACGATTAAATGAAGTCAGATTGTATCTGCACTGTGATCCTGAGCTGAAGCTGCTCCTCTGTAAATAAAGGGTGCTTTTGGTTGGATCCTGTCTTGTAACATTATACATTCATGAAGTGCATGTACGGTCTTTGGCTTCATATCTCTCTTTAAATTTTTACCAGCTGCTTCTTCTAGTGGGGATTTTGAGTATGAGCTGACACACACTGAGTGAAAAGTGTGACATCGTTTTACCTCTTTTTTTCTGTTGTTTTCAGGGGAAGTGCTTAAAAACTCTGAAAGGTCACAGCAACTACGTCTTCTGCTGCAACTTCAACCCCCAGTCCAACCTTATCGTGTCAGGATCGGTGAGTACCGCTAAGCTTTTGGCAAGACATGAAGCTGCAAATGGAAAGCAGATGTTCAACCTTTGAGCATTAAAAACATATCTGTGTGCAGTTTGGAAAGATGTTTTTTTTTCCCCCCGCCATAGTTTGATGAAAGCGTTAGAATATGGGACGTGAAAACTGGGAAATGTTTGAAAACACTGCCGGCTCATTCGGATCCCGTCTCTGCTGTAAGTTTGTTCACATTACAAAACTGAACATTAAGATGGTGTAACAGTAGAGTGATCAGGCTTTGTCTTGCAGGTCCATTTCAACAGAGACGGCTCTCTGATCGTGTCCAGTAGCTATGACGGCCTTTGGTGAGTGCACACTGTGCTAGAAAATGAATAATACTGAATGTAAGATGGTGCAGGAGGAAGACCATCCACCAGTCTGCATATAAAAAAAAAACATAAAAGATCATCAGCATAGTTAGGAAAGCCTGTGGTCCAATGCTACACACAAGAATAGTGGTTTCCATAGCAACAGTTGGTAAACCCAATGTGAGGCATACCGGTGACGCATGAGGCAGTCAGCTGATGATAGAAAACATTAAAGATTAACGCATAAAAACACTGTTTTGATGGCCGCTGTTGTAACAGATTTACTGCACTGCAGACGGTGAGAGCTGTAAGGCTTTTTAGCATGTAACCAATAGGGACTGGTAAGCATACAGTAATGGGTTGAAAAAGCCAGTATACAGTGCTACATTGCTGAAAAACACTTGTCTTCCATTCACAGTCGAATCTGGGACACAGCATCGGGTCAGTGTTTAAAGACACTCATAGGTAAGATCCTAACTTTGTATTTAATAAGTGCTAAGAAATGACAATATTCACCTCTTTAACAGTAGCGTTATGATATCTGACTCTTGGCTCTTGTTGTTTTTGTTTCAGATGATGACAACCCTCCTGTGTCATTTGTCAAATTCTCTCCCAATGGAAAATACATCCTGGCTGCTACACTGGATAAGTGAGTGTTGTGAATAGTTACACTGTGAACAAACATTCTCATAAACAAGCTGACCTGGCATACATTCACCAGCAGAGGGCAGTATATCACCATGATGAGCTGTCCTCTGCTGCAGTTTTGGATGAAGAGAAGTTGTTGTTGAATCACTGCTGTTTGTACTTTTTCAGCACGCTGAAGCTGTGGGACTACAGCAAGGGAAAAGTAAGCTCCGTGTTTATTATTGTCATATTTGCTATTTTCATTTGATTAATTAGATTACCTTTTTAAACGCAGCTTGGAATTTGAATATTTGCAGTGTTCCTTTATGTTAATAATGGTAGACAAAGAGGAAATGATTTTTTTTTTCTTCTCACATTTCAGTGCTTGAAAACATACACAGGGCACAAAAATGAGAAGTACTGCATATTTGCCAATTTCTCCGTCACCGGTGGGAAGGTAAGAACACACTACCAGCACTACATCTGATCTATACTGGTCACAACTGGAGCAAAATCTTAATAATATAGTATAAGAATATAGTAGTCTTACCTGGAGGCTTTGGTTGTTTCTAAATGTCTCCTCTCTTGCAGTGGATCGTGTCCGGCTCGGAGGACAACATGGTTTACATCTGGAACCTGCAGACAAAGGAGATTGTGCAGAAACTCCAGGGCCACACAGGTACACCGACAACACTGAGTTTCAATCCACAGGAATGTGTGGAGAATATATATAGAACGTGTCCATAACCAGAAACATCATTTGCTGTTTTCAGACGTCGTCATTTCCACCGCCTGCCACCCCACAGAGAACATCATTGCGTCTGCGGCTTTAGAAAACGACAAAACCATCAAGCTATGGAAGAGCGACTGCTAAACCTGTGTTTTTTTTTTTTTTTGGCCATTCATTCTTTCTTTAATGATTTTTTTTCTACATGTTGTGATATATATATATATGAAAGGGACTTTTCTTTTTGTATCAGACAGCTCCTGCTGGATGCAGGGAGCTTTTAGGTGAAATACAGCAAGGGGAATCCCATCTGATACGTACACACAGCTCTGCAGCGACGCTTTCACCTCAACACGTGCCACATTTTGTTGTCTCATCGGTGACTTTTTGCTTTACAGCAACGATCTAGTGCGTCAGTATTTTTAACACCTCACACGTCTGCTCTGGTACAATAAATGTAATGCTTACTTGGTCTTTTGTATGACTTCTTATGCCTTTTCATTTGACTGTGCAGTACCATCTACTAAATATTGAGTTCACACATTTAATGATAATGACCACTTTTATCACAATTTTTAAAGTGACTCAAAACGTCACAAAAATAACAATCCTGCGCCTCGTACTGAGTTGAGCCCCTTTCTTCTGAATTTTAACAGTTTACAACAGCGACCAAAAGCTTTTGTCTTCTTGTATTTGTACATATTATTACTTGTATTACGGTTTGATTAGTTGTTGTTTTATGTTCTCCTTTGCCTGATTAGCTCATAGTTCTGCACAGGAAGCCAGCAGCGTCTGTTCTCTGTAGTTACCCTGAATTTTGTGAAGTATATGTTGACTGCTATAACCTGCAACTTAATAAAACAAAGCAGATTTTGTATGTTTATTGTTGCGTTTTTGACTTTTTTTTTTCTAAAGCCTGAGTAAATTGTTAGCAAACATGAGAATTACACCAGAGTTAGCTTCAAAGTCACTGGTAAACCTGTAAACAACAAATTATAAGCTAGTTAAATACAGTACATGGTTTACCCAGCAGAGGGCACCGTTGTGTTTGATATCGACATTGTCTGCAGCGCATGATGCAGATTAAAAATAACAGCTGAGCAGATGGTGCTGTAGGAATCACAATTATTTATCACATATTGGTCAGGCTTATTACATGTTATTTTACTGAATGTTAACCAAAATATTAACCCGAAATATCCACACACAATCGTGTCACTTTCAATTTTTTAATAACTTTTTTTCTTTCCATGAAAGATAGAACATCAGAGAACAATCCACAAAGAACAGATGACAAAATTCCATCTCCTTTAAAAATAGACAAAAAAATATATAATGAAAGACATTCCCATCTTGCAGCGACAGGTTGAACATGGCAAAGTAAAGGCGACACAGTTACCAAAGTGCCAAAGCCGACCGTTCCTCTCACCTTACATTTTCAAACATTTTTTTTAAGCTCCTGCCTCATCGAGTAAGCTTTTCCACAACGTATACAACAGCCCACAGAAGAGAGGGGGAAAGAACAGAGTACATAAGCCAGGGATAAAATTACCTTTGTACAAAAATAGATCTTTTTCCAAGTGTTTTTTTTTCTTCTTTTTTTTTTTTAAACTAGAACATTTTACTGTCTATGCAACAAAGAAAGCAGTGATTGTGTCACAAGCTCAGCTTTTCCTGATTACACTGTATTATTATTATTTTTTTTTTAAAAAACATACAATTGCTAAGCAACACATACATTTTGGAGGGTTTAAAGTTTTAACCATTCATTTTTTGAAAGTTTTTTTTGAGGTCCCATAAAATGCTGAAGAAGCTGGTTCTTTTAGAGCTGCTGCGATTCTGCTGGTAGATCAGGACACGTTTATATAAAGGTCAAAATGCAAAATTCCGATATTGTTTGTGTACAAAAAAAAAAAAAAAAAAAAAATAACACTAAAACTCAGATCAGTTTGGTCTGAAAGACTCGTCTCCCTCTTTCATTGTTGGAAATACTCAAGGAACAGATCTGCTGATATATATTTATAAATATGTACACATATACATATTAACAAAATATAGCTTTATGTTATAAAGCATTCATGAAGGTAATCATTCTACATGGGTGGTCAGTTTTTTTTTTTTTTTTTTAATCTGGGATCCTTTTGTGGTAGGGGTGGGATAATGTGTGGGAGGGGGGTGAGTTCACACATCTACCTATCTTCTATGGCTTAAAGACACCTGCGGTCACTCGTCACAGTAAACTGAAGAGGAGGTCATAAGACATCAGACTGAAGAGAGGAAAGGGTGCGGGGTGGGGTTATTGATTGGCAAATTTTTGATTAAATTCAGCTTCTAAAAAGTCAGATTTGACAGAAAAATCTGTTTGAACACACAAACTAATGTATTTTTTTGTTGTCATTATTATAAATATTGTAAACTGAGCTTGAGCTGGCAGTAAATACTGTCACCTGGATAGTTTGTAATACACCTCACCTCTAAAAAGTGTAAGAGCCAATAAAACACCATGGCGATATTGCTGCTTTTCTCTGTGATGATAAAAAGTGCCATCTTTTTTTATGCCTTGATTAAATTGTTTAAAAAAAAATCAAGTAATGTTGCAGTGTTGCTTCTCTTCCATAAGAGGGAGCTCCTGGCTCTCAAATGATCACCCTCACCGTCTTTGAGTGTCCTGGAGGTGTGAGTGGGGACCAATTGATTCAAAAATTTAAACATGGAGGTTTTGGTCAAAGTCTTGGTATTGCCACCAGAAAAAATATGACAAAATGTACATGACATTTTTTTAAACTAAAAAATGTAATTATTTACTTTTGTATTGTTGAAGCAAATTTAAAGAAGAAGGTGGCCCACTCAAGATTCATGAAAACACAGTGTTCAGGTTTCATAGAGTGAAGGTGAAATAGTAAAGATGGAGCTATGTGAAGAACATCCTTGAGTTTATGTCTCTTTTTATTATCTAAATATTATCTAACATGTCCTTAAACTTTGCTCTCCTACTGCTCTGTAAAGACACTTAAATGAGAGTGAATGAGGACTTGTTTCAGTCAAAGGTGAGTGAATGGGAACAGACTGACTGTTGTGTGATTCATCAGACTCGTGTCGTATGCCTCTCCTGTCTGTGGACAATCTTTGGAAATGCATAGATTTGCAGCAGAGAAAAGAATGAGAGAGAGAGAGAGAGAGAGAAGGGTGGGGGGAGCAGAATATGGGCATACAAAGCAGATTATCTATACATAATCTATACATAACATGGAGATATTTAACATTTCAGTTCAACTTGAATGACACTTTTTTTTTTGTCCAGAGAAGTGCAGAGAGAGCATGTGTGTCCGAGGAGGACATTATTTGGGATGCTCCTGATGGGACCGGGGCCAAAATTCCACTTCAGAGGTCGATTACAACCTTTTAGCTCTCTGTTTAGGAACCCGACTCCACTGTCATGAGGTTAAGTGCCAAGTAACACAACAAATAAACACAAAATGGCTCTGCTGCACCGATGAGCGCTTCTGTAGCGCAATGCGTGTGTGTGAGCGTCAAGAACTGAAGGTGTGAGGGACGGAGATGGAGGTATGACTGTGTTAAAATGACAATACTGTATATGGTTGAAACTGTACAGGTAGATTTGAGGTGTTTTGAAAAGCTAAGACCCGCCGCTGGGGGGAAGGGAGGAGGGAGCGGAGGGATTTCTGAGTGTGGAGGTGTAAATGGTGTGCTGAAAAAATTCACATGAAATTGGGTGGGTGGGTTGGGTGGGGGGTTGAGAAAAGGGAGATGAAGCTGGCGAAACTGCCCCCCCCCCCACACACACACACACCCGACCCTCACAGTCACCCGTGTGTTCACCCGTAAGGTTGTGATGAAGGCCAAAAACTCTTCCTGCGCCTTGCTGGTAGGCTTTCAGACAAATATGTTGCTAAATTGGCAACAAGCAGATTGTACACAACAAGCTTCACCCAACTCTGATTAGTGGACAGCCACCATGTCCTCCTCCATTGTTGCACAGTGCTAGTAGAAGTAAGACTTGTTGGAACTGGGCAGAGACCTGAGTTTTTTTTTTTTTTTTTGTATGTTTTTGAGCAATCTTGTTAAAGCGCCTCTACTCCAGAAACAGCTAGTGCAAGACCTGACGTGTTCAGTGGAGTCAGGCGCGTTCCTTTAAGCCCCCTTTCCTCCCCAATGGTTCAGTCCTGAAAGACAAGAGAGGGCTCAGGTCCATGTCTAAAACAGCCAGAGTCCACGATTGTCCTGATCGAAACACTGAGTGTCCGAATGTGACATCATCATCTTTATCATCATCCCTGCAGTCAAAGCTGTGGGCGTTAAAAACCTGATGGTCTCTGCTTTTTTTCTTATTAAGGTGTAAGAAAACGATGAATACTTCTCTCTTCTGTCCGTCCTCATATCAGTTCACTGCTGTCACTCGTGTTGCCGTGTCATTTTCATATATATATATATATATATATTTCTTATTTATATATTTTTACAGAGTATAAAACAACCCAAAGACATGATGAATTCATTGTTTTGAAACACATCAAAGGGAGGGATAAAAAAGGACAAAGTGAGGGAGGAAGGGAGAGATTCTCCATCCACTCCACAGTCGTCATGTGATCTGTCCCCTGCTGGAGATGGGATTATTTTGTTACCAAAAAAACAAAAAGCTACCAATTTAGGGTTGATGTGGATGAGGAGGGTGTGAGGGGACGGAGGAGGACGAGAAAAAGAGGAGGGCTCAACCCTCGCTGCTATTATGTCATTTGATGCGGGGCTTCTAGCATCTCCATGAGGAAAGTGTCGATGGGTGTGTCGCCGATGAGCTTGAAGAAGAACAGGTGCTCCAGACACTTGAGGCCGATGGAGCGCAGTGCTGGTAACCGCAGCAACAGCTTGGCGAATCTGTCAGCACACAAGGGTGAAGTTAAACAAAAGAACAAGTCACAAAATTCACAACTACACTCTATTACAATACAGTACAAACAGAAGGGGTGATTGATATGTTTGTGGCCTAAGTTAGAGAGTCCAGAAGTGATGGATGCATCTGCAGAGAGGGGTCCGCAGCAGCGACGACATCATCATCGCCGGCCACCTTTCTTCTTACTTCATATTAAGGATGAAGTATAGAGTTCCAAATCAAGTGATCAGAGTGTACCACCACATGTGTACTTGTGGGATAGAGCCTGATGGAAGAGCACCTCTTGATTTTTTCCCACGGCTGCAGAAAGCCTCTGTAATGGCAGGCACTCCCTGGAAACAGGAAGCAGAGACCATGCCTGCAGAGCTCACTGATTTGTCTCTCTGTGTTCCTGCTGTTTGGTTTGCAGTGGTGGACACTGGTTACAAACTGCTGGAACAATCTCACAGTGTCTCTACTAAAGGCCATTTTTCACAGCACCTCCTCCTACCTTATTCCACAGGCCTATCAATCACAGCACTTTCTCTCTGTAAATCCACACTTTCAGTCAGATCCTACCTGCCGGGCTGCTCGGGGTACTTCTGCTTGCAGTAGGCCTCTAATGATGCGTAGACCTTCTCCCTCAGAGCTTCTACTTCACCGGGGTTGGACAGACCTTTAGAGTCTGCAGAGACACCGAAAAAAACAGATCAACTGGTATGCCTTGCTCAGAGGCTCCTTTGCATCAGTTTAAAGCAGAGCTTTGCTGACTTCAAAGTCTTACTTTTAACCGCACAGGTTCAGCGTGCTCTTGTGTCACCGCATTCTGGGTTAGTCCAATTAAAAACTGCTATTTCCAAAGCTGCGCTAATTTAAGCTTCACTGGAGGACGCATCCTTGATTAACAACACAAACACGTCATTGATTAACATTTCTGATGAACAAAGCGCTGCACAATTGACCAACAATGAATGAACATTTGTTGTTAAATGGCTGGACTAGATCACTCAGTGTGGGAAAAGAAGGACTGAGGGCCTTTTTAGCCCATAAACACACACACACACACACACAAACGCACTCCCCTCCTTCCACCCTCTGCTTTTCCTCAGTCAGACCAGTCTTGCAAACCCCTAATTAACAAGGAATCAGGCAGAAAAGTGAAGCGGGGCCAGTGGGCCTGGATGTGGCCCGAACAAAATGTGGAACACAGAGGATCAGTGTGTCTCAGGGGTGAACTGATCCACAGTGGCCCCAGAGGGACAGAGGCAGACTCCCACACTGAGTCATTAAAAAACCTGGGTCACATTCACGGGCTGGTTTGGTATCCTTAGATGCCATTTGGATAAGGTTTAAATACAGCAGGAGTGACACACGCCTGGCCAAGACATGAGCCTCTATTAAAGAAAGCTGACTCTACTGACCTTTTTATAGCCAGAAAAACCATAAAAGGAAGCCAATTATAAAATAAAACTCAATTCATTGATTCAATTCATTTCAGATGTACAGTGTATCAGCTTTTATTTCAGTTACTGAAATTTAACAGGAGATGAGTGAGACCTTGAAGAGAGGTCAAAGGTCATGTTCAAACACTTCAAAAACCAGCTAAAAGTGCTAATGCTGCTTAAACTGGTTAAAGAAATGTTTTCTACCGGAAACAGTAAAGCACGTTCACCCTGGACAGGTTGGGTTTGATAAACACAAACACTAGTCTGAATATAAGTGGGCAAAAACTTCAAAACACACCAAACATGCAAGAGTATACAGACAAATATTATGAGTGGATTTATCCAGGACACTCATTCCAAAATGAACAAAAATCATACCAGCTGTCAATCATGGTATGACAACCGTCTTGTTTGACGTTACGCTTCGGTCTGGAGAATCAAAATGAAACGCACTCTTCGCATCAGAATTATATAAATTCATATTTTAAAATCCTACTGTTGAAACACTATAAGTGCACAAATGACTGACCTTGTGTGTGATGAAAGTCTGAGCTACACACATGTTGACCCATGACTGAGGCATCTTTGTGTGTAAGTTGAGCCACACTTTTTCCCTGCATGTAACTAAAAGATATGAGTAGCCGTACTACAAATGAAAAACCCCATCCTCGTCCTTTGACTACAGATTTTGCACTCATACATACTGTATGTGTGAGATTCCTGTTGTCTTAGCTTTGAGCTTCTTCACTGAGTCATATTCTTCAGTGGCATTAAGCCTGTGTCAGCTGGTTAGAGCTAGAAACAGTGGGAACGCTACAACACATCGCAAAGGATCTTTAAACTTTAATCAAAGCTCAACTGTACTGTACACTGCATAGAAAGCAAAGCCGGTCGGTGCTGCAGTGTTGGTCTGAATGAGGAATCACACAGCGTCAGCAGTGCTGGATGCTCTGCTACATCTTTCACACATGTTGCTGTAATCTAGCAAAAAGTGAACTGAAAAAGCTTCTTTTTTCAAGCAAGTATCAACAGTTACCTGGGTTGAAGAGGACGATCGCTCGAAGGCACCCCAGTTCTGTCTTATCCATCTGCATGTCCCTCATCTTTGACACCAGTTCTGTAAGCACTCTGCACAAAAGAAACAACAACACAATCAGAGGTGTGTTTAATTCTTGGCTACTATTTTTTGTGCTATATCAAGACTATACCAGAAGATCACAGGAAACCATTTGATTCTAATTGGTACATTTTTGCAAATGACACATCTCTCTCTTCAAATCCAGACATTAAAAATATGTTTTTAACTACTATCCAGGCCCAGATCTATTTAAAAACAAAGCACACACAAAGCATACTCTGAGCCCACATAGGCCCAGTGGAAAAGTTTATAACCCTGCAAAGTAATTATATTTAGTACATGGTTTTCATAAAAGGAAAGCCGCAGAGTAAACACAAGCTGTAATCTAACACCAGCACTCCCACTGTCTGTGTGTGACATCACTGGTGGGAGTGTCGGAGTCGCCTCGAACTCCTCACCCCTCTTTGACTCGGTCACACCCTCTCCCCGACACACTTTATTTTCCCTCTCACTCTGCTTTCTTTCTGCCTCTCGCACTCAGATAGTAGAAGTCAATTGTGGCTCTTAGCTCATTCTAATTCAATTTGCTCCGAGGAGGAACAACAAGGCTAAAAAAGAAAGAGAGAGAGAAAGGACTAAAGTGTTTAAGTTAATCAGTCTCTTCATTTGTATGGTGGGAGAGGAGAGGAGGGGTGGGGGTGGATAAAGAAACATTATCACTTCTGTGAATCTTAATGCTTGCCACAGTTAATGCAGAGATAGAATATGTCCTGTGGCTGTGAACACTGATGACAGAGAAGGAGAAGAGCTTGATACTGAGAGTGAAGCTAGCTGTGAGGACGGCACCAGCAACTGCTGGCACTGAATAATACAGATCACCAAACATCCATCAAATAAATATGTATCGTCCCAAATTCTGAATCTCAAGTGAGATTTCAGGCTGTCAGTAATGGAAATTGGATAGCAGTCACTTGGGGAGGTCCCGCACACTTCACTGTGACTGTGTGGTTTTTGATATTTTCAGAGCAGTCTCTGTGTGACCTCTGCTGCATACAGGTGTACATATTTAATACACTCCAGTCAATCAATAGTTTCTGTGCTGTTCTGCTGTCTATGAACTGAGCTTCAAATGTCACATGCTGTCAAAAGGATGAGGCCACTTTCTGAGAAAAAGGGCATATCAGCGCCCATCCTCATTTTAGAACTCTGATGATGCTTTAAAGGTTTTTAATCAAATGGGCAGGAGACCATGGTTAACAAGAAAATTCAAGGAGAAGCTTGTTCTGGTTATTCCTGGCTCTCAAGAGCTGTAGAAGAGGGGGCAGTTGTTGGGAAGTGTTGCAAAAAAAGAATTCATTTCATATTCTATAAAATCAGCCTTTTTCTTCTCATCTATTGTTGGTTCTACAGTAACAGAGTGAGCTCACTGCACTGAAAGTTCAGAAAAGAACTTCATTAACTTGCTACCACCTGCCCTGAAAACCACCACAACACAACCAAATACAGACACACAGTGCAACACATTTGTGTCCGTTATGTGGAAAGCTTCGACACGATAAAAACTAGTGGACATTGCATCGCATTTTTTTTTTTTTTTTTTACAAAAAAACTCACTATTAAATGAAAGTTATTTTAATAACAGTGTAGTGACCTGTCAAAGATGGCTCCCACTCCAGCACTGTGGGCACTGTTGCGGTGCACGTGAAGCCCTGTCGCCAGCAGAATCCCGTCTTTGACTGCTATGGAACGGTGTGAAAATGATGCAATGAGGAGTTCATTCCAACCTGAGGCAGAGATGATAGGAGAGATAGAGGAAAATTGTTGAGAGATAGAATAAAAAAAAGAAAAACACATGAACATCCCTGTACAAAAGTTCACACAGCATTCAAGCAAAATGAAACTGACAACAGAGGGGGGAATTCCGACGAATCAATTAAGTTGCAGCACGAAAGCATGCAGCTTTCTCAAGCGCAGGCATCAGGTTATTACTAAGACATTTGAATCATGCTTTCTGAAGAGACAAGCGTGTAAAAAGGGATGAACTGCGCCTGCCATTACAATAAAGACAACAGGCTTGATGTGCCAAAGCAGGGGCCTGACACAGAGAGCACTGAAGACACAAGACGCTGCTTTTTGAGTGACAGGGCTCCTTTAACTGTTCTGCCTGGCAACACTCGCCGCTTCTCCCCCGAGTTGAGTTGGGTATGAGAGGAGCTGGGATGCTTTTATCTGTGATACAGCAGAACTAAAGCGGTTATTTATAGAAAACCTGAGAGCCGAGAAGAGACGAGCTCTGCAGAATAATGTCTCTCTCTCCTATGCTGAAGTCTCTCCATCATTGTATGTGCTGGGGATAAGGAATGATGGGAGGATTATAGTGTTTTTTTCTTCTTCTTGGAGGTGGATTTAGAATATAATGGTGTAATTTGGAGCGACAGGCAGGCAACAAGGGCAATGTGCTGGGAGAACCCAAAAGACCTTCCTGCATGTGATGTCAGTGAATGTAGCAGTAGTGACAGATGATTCACTGTGTTGTGTGTTGCTGCCTCCGTGATCCTGAACGGCTAGTCTGCTTTTCCGCATGCTGCAGATATATACGCAGGGATTGAAGGTATATCTCTTTACTTAGTCACATGACCAGGAGTTATTCATAGTCGTAGCCAATTTAGTTTTGCTTAGATTTTCCTACTAGACCACAGATTTTATTGATCCTGCAGGGGAAAGCAGTTAACTGCAGCTCAGTGTTTTGTGAGGATCTTCTGATGACATAAATGAAGTCTAAATGTGTTATTTCTGTTGTAAAATAGATCATATTAACAC
>JAVQJX010119321.1:0-11381 GCA_036025115.1 Ambassis agassizii | reverse complement strand
TCCACCACTTTCACTTGTGACAGTCCAAGATGTTGTAGTTTGCAATCATATTAGAAGCTCATACGAACCTACAAGACAAAAGCTTTTTAGAATTCTGAGAATTATTTGTCTCTCCGTTCCCCCATGAATCACGAAGGCTGCATGTGAGCCATCAGAAATTGAGTTCTCAATCGATCCACTGTGTGTTTTCTCCCCAACAAAACATGCAGGAGATGACAGATAGCAAATTGAATTTATGAAAAGGCTCTGTTGATACTGCTGTATAATTATAGGAATGCCATGCCTTTGGTGTTTAAAAAGAAAGCCCAGCATTTCAATCGAAAACACACAGGTTTTATTCTGCTTGGGTGATTGAGTGAGAAGCTTTGTCATGTTTTTGAAGTGACAGCTGTTCCTTTACTTTGCAAAGTGTTTTATAGATGACTGGATATAAACTGGCAGAAATAAAAGAAAAAAACTAGATATTGTGTTTGCCGTCATGTAAGCTTATTTTGCTTATTTGCTTATTTCCTTATTTCTCTGCCACTGAAGAGTTATGTATAGAGGGTGGAGGATTCATGCTCTGGCCATTTCAATAACCCTAAAATGCATCTAGTATTGTCACTGCCCTGCAAAGGGTTAATTCCTCCATGCTTTTTTTGTCTGTTAGAGAAAGGAGTCAACCAGATCTGATTTTGTTGTTCATTTCAGTTCTGATTGAACTGAAGTGAACAATATTGCATTGTATTAATAACCAATCATAGCCATTTATCTGAAATGGGGCAGATTTTATGTGATTGACTTGCTGCCTGCTCATTAAAAATATTTCAAGAGTTGCCAATCACACCTTAGATTGTCATGTATTCATAGCTAAACTGGCAACAGTCAGGTGTATCTACTACACTGCATGTTGTTTTGGATATCTTTTTGTTGATACTAGTCTGGGAGTCCATCTGCCTACATCACATGCTTAATGATTGGTTGTATGTCTGTGCGTGCAGAGGGAGTTTTTGTGTCCTGTGGTACTGGAAACCCAGCTCCATAGAGATCAGCCTCATTTTTGTATAGGAAGGAATTAGTTTGGCTGGTCAGGCTACAATAACTCTTTTCCTCATGCTGCTTTTGTTTGTTAGACATACATGGACTTGTGTTTTAGCCACTTTCTAGAAAATTTACAGCATGCACTTGGATTAAAATGTAATACTGCATTATCTGTAGCTGAAGCTCTGTATGTCTGCACTTGCAAACTGCAGTGTATGTTTTAGAAATAATTAAATGTCACAGGGCTCAGGTTGTCAAGTATCCGGGAAGGTGTTTTATGACCTTATGTCTTGCTGTGCTCCACTAGTCCCTCTGAATACCCCACTTCAACACACACTACTGCACCCACAGAAACCCTTCACATTTATGCTTTCTGTGTGCTTGCTACTGTCGACATTCAACTTAGTATTCTGCTCCTGGGATTGGTTAGTGGTACACATTTTCTAACTGATTTTTTTTTCTTGGGGAAAAACTAATCTGATGTGTGAAGTCCTGCTGAGAGCACATCGCTCTTGTTATCCCCCTAATTAGAAAATGTGATAGCACTGCTTGTAAATATATTGCAGGCTGAGCCACTCCCCAGGGCTCACCGTTACATTTGGCACAGCCTCTGTGATCAGGTACCACTGGATATCCAGGTAAAACAATGAGGGGGGTGGGGGGGTTGGAGGTAGGCAAGGGGTCAAAGAATGATATGGAAGAGGTACTCCATTTCACTCTGGATGGTAGAGTTTCACAGAGCTTTATTCCTGCTCTTAAAGGTTTAACTGTTTAAGAAATTACCTAAAAGTGCAAAAGCCGCAACCATGTTCCTCACTTCCACAGGCTTTAATAAGATCATTAAAGGACCCCGGGGCTGTCTGTTGAGGTGCCCACCAAGGTGTTTCATCACTGGAAGGGTTTGTCAATGTCTTGGGTCTTAGCCCATCTTAACCCATTTAGAAAGCAATTTCCTGTGAGCAGAGGGGATCTTTCCTCTTGAGAACGATCTTTGGGCATAAAAGGTTAGCTTTTCTGTAATTCCCCACCATGCAATGTACTACTGCAGCTAATGAGAAGCAGATGAATATTTGCCTTAGGTTTAACAGCTCAAAATAAGACGAGTGAATTGCAGGAACGAGGCAGAAATGTCTGCTAAAGTGGGCAATGTTACAACAAGTAATGAGGAAAGTTTGCTTTGAGGATTACTGGAATAAGTGTAGTCAAATAAATTTCAGTTTTCCTGCTAAATACTTACCTTGTCTGTAGAGATTTGTAGATATAACACTGTATGTTAATAGGTTCATACAGTATGAAGGCTTATTTTTAAGAGTTTCTTGCAGAGAGAAAGGCCTGCTTTAGTTTAAGCTTTTTGGACAGCTTAGGACATAGTTAATTGAGCACTGTGAAGTGACTGGGGAGTATGCTTCCCATTTTAGTCATTTTGGTTCTCTATGTCTGCAGTCCTCCCCCCTGAACCCCAGTCTACCAGGGCTCCCAAGTCCTGGCCATTACAAATGATGAATTGTGCTACAGTTAAGCTAGAAGTAGGACAAATTGATCAAAGTGTCAGGTGCCCCCTGTGATGTTTAGGTCTCCATGAAGAAGGCAGTGAAGAAGGAGCTGTCAAAAAGTTTCTTGTGCCACGGTGGTTGTAGATAAATGTTTACCTGACACTTAACACGTTCTGCCTTCTGTCAGAGTCACAATGTGTCCTTGCTAGCCTACATAAGAAAGACTAGCTAAAGATCTTGGGAGTTGATATAGTTATAGAACCTGCAAATTGTTTGCCATATTGTTCTTCAGGTCCACAGGAGACAAAACCCATGCTCCGCCTTTTAAACCAATGAGCTTGCTATCTGAGGTGTAGTGCTGCAATTTGAGATAAGCACTACTTGGCTCAGCTTTGGTTTTGTTCTGATAAAGCTGGTCTAATTAAGCTTGATTTAATCGGGATTGCTTTTAAGCACAGCACACAGCCGGAACAGATACTTTGATTTCAAAGTAGCCCTTGGGAAGGACTTGAGGAAGAAAGAGAAGGAATGAGATAGAGAGTAAAATTAGTGAGTACGACTGAAGAGCTGCTTTTTTTAAAATCTGCATAAGATGTCGTTCTATTCTTAGTTGTGTTCTTTCCGTTTATTTGCATGAATGATTGCAGGTTGGGTGGTTTGTTGCCGGAGGAGAAGATAAAACATGTGCAAGGCTGACTTTCTCTGGTAATGGCAAAAAATATGTGCCATTTCCTCAAATTAATCAGGTGCCATTCTGTCTCAACGTATTTTGTTCATAAATTCAATTTGCCTGTGCGAGCACGCAACAATAGACTGATCACCCCTGTACTTGGGAAAGTGCTGCGTGCTGAAAGTAGCAGTTGTCTCCACTTATTTTCGAACGCTCCCCTTCATCTGTAGCTGTAAGCACAGTGCAGAAACACGATGCCTGGGTCCTGATGGAAAACACTGGGGAAGAGCTAGTTCACTCATATATGCAAAAGAATTAATGGCCAAGTCTCCAGCACAACTATAAGTCACCCTAATGATCCTAGTTTAAAATAATGTCTGTTCTGGACCAGAATGATGAAAAGGGTGCCCCTCTGACTCATTAGTATTAGGGCACAAAGATAGATGACCCAGATATAGAGCCTCAGCTTATTTTTGAACCCTGTTACCATTGAGCGGTGTGCTGCCTGTGCACAGTGTGGCTACAACTAGTCATGCTGTTGCCCTTATAGCACTTAAAGTGTTTCATACCTGGCCCTATAGCCTTTCTGACTGTCTCCACTTCTCTGGTTTCATGGATCCACACGACAGCTGGAACGGTGGGCAGGGGGAATGTTTTGCGAAGGCCGGTCCCCGTGTCATTGACTGAACAATGATAGAGCGCCTGGGTATTGAGCGGCTCCACACTAAATCTTTGTAAAGAGCACTTAGCTCCCCTGCGTTAGCCACAGAAAGAATATCTGTCAATGACCATCACTGGATGCTTTCATCCTGAGGCTCCTCTAAACTCTAAACTGAAATCTAAGTGTATTTTCCTCCTCCCCTAGCTGTTTACTGAAAAAAAAGACATGCCTGAGGGACAGTCCTCTGACTCAACACACATACACTTACAAGGATTGTTTATAGCTCATTCATAATCAAATCACTCTCTTGTTGTCATTCAAGATGATGGTCCTGTAGGTAGAGGGCATTGAAACCTCAATACCTGAAATTAGACCTTGAAGCTCATCCAAGTGTGTGTTTACATGTATTTATCTGTACAGATAGGGACTGTTAATGACCATGCCATCCTGTAAACATACTCTGTTATCTGGTCTCTTGCAGAAGGAGATGAAACTGGTGTGATGGATAGCCTAATGGAAGCTCTACAATCAGGAGCAGCCTTCCGAGATCGGCGAAAACGGACACCACGCAACGGTAAGGCTATAATCTTTATTTTTGTCCTTAATAGCATACTTGTCACGCCGTTGACTGCTGCTTATCATTCACAGTTTATTTGCGTTTGGCTTGTTTTGAGGATTCATGACACACATAAGGCATCAGAACATGCAGAAACACGTGTACATACAAACAGGTGGCGCAGAGACGAGCACTTGAGCATTCTCGTGCAGGTCATTAGAAATGTATTGTCCCGTTCCCATTCATAAACCACTTAGCAGCAGGACCAAGGCTGATTTAGTGTAATCCCGGTGTTAACATATTCCATTCTGCCATGATGAATGGGCCGAGCCCAGGGGAGTACCACCTAGTAAAGGTGCCAGGGTCAATTGATATGCAAGTCAGAGTGCTGCAGGAGAGCCACAGGTGCTGCCATCTCCACACTGGCAGTCATGACAGGAAAAAGTGGATGAAAAAAAAGCAGACTAGTGGCAGGAGGTTTGGATGATTTTGCTATAGACATAAGGCAAAGCAGAATTAAAATAAGGAGACATTATAAAAGCAAGGCAGAAAAAATCTTTTATTTCAGTCACCACTGATTTATATAGTATAGGCTGATTTGCTGTTGGCGTAGATTTGTACTTTTCAGTTTCATGCTGAGTGGTTGTATGTTTTCATTGGGGCAAAAATAAGTGGTGGCTGAGACAAATATTTCAGAACTTTTCCAACTCTTCCTGAATCATACCTTCTTACCATGGTGTTTAATCTGGAGAATATTTTTATAAAGATTTCTCTTTGTGTGCATGCGTGTGTCTTAATTTATCACAACTAATGCTTCCAAAAGTGAACAAACTATGATTTGTAATAGTCCTCTAGTCAAATTTCTGTGTTTTGACAAAAAAAATGACAGGACACACACATACACACCCTTTTTGCTGCTCATCAATATAAACAGCTATTTTCTTTACCTGCACGTTTTTACCTTTGTATTTCTGTGTTTTGGATTTAATGTGTGGGCTTTTCATCTGTCTCTGGGAGGGGTTCTGAAATGTTTCACTTCTGATGCCTTTTTTCTCTGTTCTTTTTTCCTCCATTCTTCCCTTCCCTTCTTTCTTTTTTTAATCATCAACATTATTACAGGTGATCAAAGTCCTTCCAGTCCAGCCTCTCGGTGGCCAGGTGCTAACTATGGTAGCAGAACCCTAGGTGTGTGTCTTTATCTACCTTTTTTTAACCCTGAACCAACACCACTTTGCTTCTTAATGCTTTTCTTTTGGCTAAACTCACACTCATCCTTCTTGTCACTGAAGCTGAGCTGGTCTACAACATGCAGAATTCTGTGCTAAGTGGACTTGAAAAAGTAAACATGAACACTTTGGCTTGATGATAAACTTACATCTAATCATAACATTCAAAAGTGGAGGAGTAGAAAAGAAAACCAAACTGGAGAGGTTGCAATGGGCATGATGCAAATCTTACACTGAATAGCATATAAACCCTTGAGTTGGCCACTTGATTCTTAATGTTTAACATTAACACAGCCCTTAATGGTGTAACTCAGCAAGGTTTCTGTCTCATAGAGCAGCTTCCGTCATCATCTACTTTCCTCCTGTCACAGCATGATGTCACATCCTGTCTTGTGGCGATGCTTAGGTAGTGTCGTGCTGTGGCCACTCATGTTGTCTTAGCTACTTTTCCCGTATGGTGTATGTTTGGTAAGTGTCACACTGACATGCAACAGCACCCCAGATATTCTTCTTTCTGACAGATTTTCGCTATTTTTTTACGCTTGTATGTCTCACTAAGATGTGTTTTTTTTTTGTTACTAATGCTGCATGTCTACATACCTGCCATTTTTCTAGTACATTAATGAATACATCTTGGAGGTACATATCACTCATTTTGGTTTCCTGCACAAAAAGCTTTTAAAGCTTTTTTGTGGTTGTTGTTAATTAAGCCTAGCAATTGGTCTTTACACTCAGGAATATTAGCTCTTTGGTAGGAAGGAGCTAATTCTGGTACCAGTGGTGTGGAATTACCAATTAAGCATAGGTTGGCTTGTCTTTATGCACTCCAGTGTCAAGCACTTGAACAGGAACTAGTGTGATACTCATGGGGCCAGTATTTCTACGAGCAGGACAAATGACATAGACCCTGTTTGTTTGGCATGTTGTAGTGGTTTCTGGTAGCACAGAACACAATACCTAGAATAATTTGATGGATTGAAACAGCAAATAGTGTGAAGTTTCCTTCATTATCTGGTAAAGATCATGTGGCTGTTTTTTGAAGATAATGTTCCTTTTTTTTGTTTCCGGAGCAAGTTGTTGCCCCAATATGAGATTTTAATTGAAGTATATTTGGGTCTTGTTTGTGATGAAGAATGGGATCAATTGTTGCAAGTGTTGTACTGCACTAGACCTGAGTCCATCAGTAAAACTCCTAATACCTCTGTAACTGTTTATTCCGAAAGCTAACGAGCAGTGTTGGCAGTGTTTGACCATTTAGTGCAGCTCTTTTGTCACTAAGATCTCGATTATGGTGGCCTGTTCATGTATTTGCTGCAGTCAAGAGGAAACACACACCAGGTACTTGATGACGGTATATACGTACCTAATCTAAGAGATTGTCCTCATGGCGTGTCTTATCTTACTTGAAGGCATCTGTACTTACAAAGTCTGATGCAATACTAGTTTACTACTGTCTCCTATCATTTAGCATTAGCATGTTTAGGTCACGCATGCAGTATATGATATGTATCATGAGATCATTATAAAACTAAATACTAACTGATATTGAATCTAAAGCATCTCTGCAACCTGTTTTCATGTTTTTGTCAGACAACATAAACCCCTTCAGATGGTTTTATTTCCTGCACAGCACTGTGGATCACACTCTCAGCACACTGCTAAGCTACCTGAATGCATTATGCATTGACAGCTCCCTGTTATTGATAAGGAGTCGGCTACTGGTTTGATAAACAGTGGATTCTCCACTATGACATGATGAGAGGGAAACATGCTGGATTCTTTTTTTTCTAAATAGAATTTATTTTAGTTGCTATAGAAAATGGGAGGAAAAAGATACAGTTTAAGGGAATTCACAAAAAAAAACCCACCACGCTAAAGAGAAACAATGAAGTTTCCCAATGATGGACGGTTTGGTGACAAAAGGAATCTTTGTCACTGAAAGCTGTCTGCGAGTTGTTACTCGTGTGTGCATGGTGGGAAATTGTTTTTGTCAGTGTTTAAAGAATGATGTCATCATTTTTGGATCAGCACAACAGCAATAATGTTTATGTACCGTTGTTGTGTGTATATGTGCTTTCTCTGAGGGACAGACAGCATGCCAGTCCCTGAATGTACTTGTGGAAAAGGTTTTTCTGAGCATTTCTATCACAAAGTGTGCCAAATCTATTCACTCCTGCTTGTCATGCCTGTTGTAATCTCATGCTTTAAAGCTTGATTAACCTCCCGTTATCCTTAAACGAGTAGCGTGTACCAGTGAGAGTCTCTCAGAGTCTCACAAGCATCGTCACTTACGTCATAAGGAGTTCATTTAAACCCACCATGTCGTTCTCTGTCGTCCTTTAGGCTAAACCATACTTCAGCAGACTACCTCGAGTGTCAGGCTGAGCACACTCCGCAGTGCCGCCAGTCACAATTACATCCAATTCCAGAAGCATTTCCTATTTCCTTGTCTCCACTTTGTGTAAGATGGAAAATCTAACCCGGGAGGCCATACTCATGTGTCATGCAATTAGACCAGCCATTCCTAATTTAACACACACAAAGTGGATGGATTGATGGAGACCTGAGAATCCACACTGTGGGTCCTGTCTCATTTCACGAGGATAATTTGTGAAATACTGTCATGTTGAATCCAGTTGGTCTATTACAGTTGGAATTGTTTTTCATTTTGTTGTTGTTTTTCTCCAGACAGTGTAATTGAAAATTAGATTTTACAAAGAAGATGTGTTAAACAACTCTTCTTATTGGCTTTCTTGTGAGACAGTTACCTGGGAATCTGGCAGGAGATTGGTGGGTAGAGTGCAGGAGCCTCTCATACATCCTGAGCCATTGATTTTCGGTCAGGGATGAAAGCCACAGACTCAGTAGGTCTTTCATACTGGGGGGCATCCCAAAAGGCACATCAATCAGATTTCAAAGAGAACCAAGCCAATCTTATTTATTTACTGCCTTTTCAATGTCATTACAATCCCAAACCTGTACCTCTCTTTGCCCCAGTCTCCTGCTTCACCTTCACAGGTCAGTCCATCAAAAGTTCAGTCTGTTCTATATACTAAGGCTGTTAAGGACTTATTTGACATTGAATAGAGTGGGGTCATCTTATGCCTTAAAAAATGGAGGCGCAATGATATAAGGCTTGTCAGTGTTACAGGATTTCCGCCCAACTGTCTAATCCCTTGAAGCCAAGCAGTTAATTCAGCTGGTCAGGCCAGAGAGTGAGCCCCCTGTATGTTTAATGAATATTAAATTACCTATTTTGTCTCATGAAATTTTAAAGGCAGAAAGGGGGTGAATCTGCAAAGAGGTAGCTGAAAATTCCCAAGGAAAGTGTCTTTCAGGAGATGCCTGTAAAGATAAAGCACATCCCTGTTTGCTTCCTTATTTCCCCTGTCGTATTACTCCCGTTTGGAACACACATCACCCTGATGTAGACAACGACAATATGTTCGGTCTGGTACCTATTTTCTCATCTTTCTCCTGATCTTGAGGATCAGCAATTAATTTACTTACACATATGTTTTATCTCTTTGTTGTCTCTCAACTTTGCTGGCAGTTTGTCTCCTGTACGGTTTCACACATATATTAGAACTTGTGCCACATATCTGATAGTGACTATTGCTGTAAGGTGCCTCTGAGTTGAGGCTCTTTGCCTCCACAAGCTCCTGGCCAGCACTTCAGGGTGTTGATAGATGTTATTCATTGGGGCAGCCCTAGAGGCAATCCTACAAAAAGTGGAGTTAACATGATTTGGGGCAAAGGGACCTGGAGGGTGTCAGTGCCTCATGCTAAAGCTGGATGGCTTAGTAGATGTGAGATATCAATAGAGTAGATGAGAGAAGAGCTCTGTAGAGACGTGCTGCTTGAAATCTATCACCTGTTTCTTAAAGATAAGGATGTTTATCAGCAGCTGAAGGGACAGGCAGATGGGAAGGAACTGAGGTATGGACAGCCACTCCATTTAAGATTTGATGTCCTAGGGCATAGACAAAGCCATTGTCCCTCCCATTGACCCACAGGGCATTTCCCTGGACCCGGTCATTTTTCATCCTCCGCAGAAAACCCATCATGGAAATATAGATGAAGATTTTATGTACCATTTGAGTACCCTTGGCGCATAACTGATTCGTTGCTTGACTCTGCCAAGAGAGGACGTAAAATAAGTGAAGTGTGACATGGAGCCATTTTGAAGGGATAAATCAAATCTTAATAAAGGCCATGTCTCTGAGTGGACACCAGGGGTCTCTCGCCCCTGCCCCTGTTCTTAAGTACCACCTAAACCTTTTGCTGTTTGAATTACACCCAGGCTGTCTCCTTGAGTACAGGGTATCAACAGGGGGCTGGCCAAATGCCCTTTTGATGCCATTATGCCCTTTTACAATGTCTGAGAAGACGTATCATGTGGTGCCAAGCTTCCTGTAGTGTTGCTTACTTTTCTTTCCTTCCTTTTTTTTGTCCTTTTCATGTCTTTTTGAAATAACGTCAATGACTTAGATCAGTAATGGACTCAAAGCTTTAAACACCTATGACCAGTATTGTTTTACTTTATTGGTGCAAGTACAAAGCGCTCAGGCTTCCCTCCTAGAGGACCATCCACTAACAACCACAGAGCAAGAAATGTCTGCTAACTTATCATATTCAATAACATTCTTTGCAGCTTTTGCGGCAGCTTAGTGTTTTCCTTGCTCACTCTCCAAACAATATTGGCTTTCAAGTATGTGGGCAGTTATGAAAGGTCACCCTAAGTGTAAATTGTCAATAGTGGATCAATTTTGTGGGCCAAATGTGCTTTGGAGGCTCCATAATGGAAGGTTTTATCTTATTTTTACCCAGGGCACATTCATGCAATAAGATTGATGTCATTCATTGTTTGATGTATTCCTAATAGACCTATAAACTTGCAGAGCTTAAAGCCAAAGGAATGCCTGTGAAAGCCAAATATAGGAAAGGCAATCGGACCATCCCACCAGCTGAAAAATTGCCCTCATATAATTCCAATGGAATCTCGCCCAAGCTATCATGCTTAGTGTTGAAGGATGGGCAACTTGTGTCAGTTGAATTAAACCTTATTTATCGCTCATTAGGCATACACCAGAGCCAACTGATGATGAGCTAGAGAACAAATAATGTGCAGTGGAATGGGATGCCATCCTGTATGGTTATGTGTTCCCATGACAATAAGACACAGAGGCAGAATCAAATGAGTCTTCCTCTCCTTTTTTTTAAAAAAAAAAAATCCTTCATATTGTGCGGCTGTTATTAAAGTATAAGCTATAATGTCCAGGCTGATGTTTGCATTTAAAGTGTCAGCCACAATCTGCAATCTGTCAGCCAGAATGAGCTGGAAATAATATTTTACTTTCCCATTAGGCAGGCTTGATGTGATGATGTGTAATATTGAGCTATAGGAAAAGGACTGGATACCGGTCAATGAGTGATAATGATAATTCACATAAATACAGACACAGACTGAATGTGTCCGTCTCAGCCAAAGACTGCTTAATGTTCCGTTCAGCAGGACCTGCCAGTAAAGGTGAGGCTGGGAATAAGGATATTAAGGAAAAGATTACAGTGTATGTGCAGCTCTCTGTCTTCTGAACTTACTTTCTTTTTGCAAGCATAGTAGTGTTAGTTAGTACGTAGTTAAACTTCATTTTGTTCCAAGTAGGGTTAAGTCATATCTTTTTCTAAAAATCATGCTTGACAATCAAACTAAATGTGCTCATTTGTGAACAAGCACAGTACTTTTAGATAGAAA
>JAVQJX010119283.1:0-16867 GCA_036025115.1 Ambassis agassizii | reverse complement strand
CAGCTTTTATTACTGTAGGTAGAAGGCAGTATTAAGAGTAAAGTGAATTTAATGTAATGCACCACAGGGGAAAAAAACTACAAGCAATGTAAACAGAAGAAATCCATGAATTAGGCACACAAATTACATAACACGACTTGTAAACAGAGCTTATTTAAGGTGGATAAAAAAACCCAATACTAGTAAAAGAAGTGTTAAAATATTGTTAATAGATTGTACTGTCACATCTCTATGTTCCATTAACATTTGGTGTAGAGTAACAAAATAACATCACAGAAACATAAACTACTTACAAAGGCAGAAAGAGACCGTTCACTCCCATTGGATTGAAACATTCACATTGTTGACTGGGATGTAAATATATGGTCCTCTAATATACTTAATATCAAACTCAAAGAAAGCTTTTCCACATCATATTGCCTTTGAAAGACTATTTGGACAGCGTCAATCTCATTATGTCATTCAGACTTGGCACTTCTATTGTCCCAAAAAAAGTGATTTTCTCTGAATTCTGTAAAACTCATAAACAACAGAAAGCAATCACAATCACTTTGCTGCACTCACTCTGTTAGTCACAGTCAGTTCCTCGTTACAAGTACAATAAAGCAGCCACCATGGGAACAATACCACATAAATGTAAAAACACTATGAATTATTACTGTTATTATTCATCACTGCATGTTCATATATAAGAGTTAGTATGTAAAGTCTATCAAACACTAACCTGAACTACCTATAATATAAACCAACATATATTATTACAAGATAGTATAACTATGAATATGTATATGATAGAAATCGTACTTCTCAAAAGACTTAAACATCATACTATCTTAAAAGGACAGTTCACCCCAAAAATCAAATATTGCTTTTTTTATGTGGCCTGCAGTGCTATTTATGAGTTACTGGAGAAAGACACATCTATCAAGACTAACTTGTTTTCAAAACAAGCTGATCCCCTTGTGGTTCTAAGGAAGCACTTCCTACAGCTAATACATTATTGCAAAGAAAAAGCTGCACCAACACAATCTAGACAGATAAATGGCACTGCAAACTACAGGAAAACATGTGAATGATTGATTATTGGTTTAACTGTCCATTTAATATTCCCAGCAACTGTTACACTACTTGTATGACTGTTAAACTTTCAAATTGTTAAACAATTTTGATAGCTGTCAGTATACATTCAGCAATGTGCAAAAAGAAAAAAAATATATCTAACAGGTCCAATCTGATGCATTCACAACCTTGTCCCCTGTCTCATCTCTCATCACACCCCATTAAAATATGGGTAATAACCACACAAATCTCTACTGAGCCTTCAGTTATCAATCACAAAGTCTCACAGGAATTAAAAAAGACTTCCTTTTTACCATCTGCTGACACATCTTAAAAAAAAAAAACATTCACACTGAATAATAACTGTGAATGAGGGTGAATGTGTTAAAACAACCCTGTCTTGGAAGTTATTTTGCTTATTTCACTTCTCTTCAAACAAACTATAAATTAGAAAGGCAATTTAGATGTTGTCAAAGGACTCTTTGCGTTTACAGAAATTCTTAGGCCTCTGTCTTCTCTTTCTCTTCCTTCTTCTTTTTGCTTTTTTTCAAGAATGAAGGTGTACGGAACTTCTTCTTCTTTTTCTTGGGGGACTTGCTTTGGCTCTCTGGAGTCTGTGCCTCCCCTGTCTTCTCCTTTGTTGTTATGGAGATTTCCACTGTTTCCAAAGTGCTCACACTCAGCTTGGATACCTCGATGCTCAGATCCTCCTCTATCTCTGCCAGATGGTCCTTCCCATTGGGTACTGTATCTGTCACCAGATGAAACCAAGTCAAACACAGACAAGGCTCTAAGAATTAATCATTTACATTTGTGGCATTTCATGTCCTTTAACACAAAATAAAATATCCATTGATGTGTGAATTACCTTGTTTAGCTGGTGTCATTATGGGAGAGAGGGAGAGAGAGATAGTAGAGCCATCAAATGTTGTCATCTCATCCGCATCAGTGGCATCATCATCTTCTGTGATAGGATTAAAGCCACAGAGGTCAGTCATCTGGTACGTTGTGAACGAGTAACAAGAAGCTTCACATAAAGTAGCTGTAATTAGTGGCAGTGATGTCTGGAGCTTAATGCTCATGTCAGGATGGCTACTGAAGACTTTGCATGCCAATTTTCATGGGAGTCTTTGACATTTTACATGACAAAGGTGTCTTAATAATGATATCAGATAATGTTTTAATGCTCTCTGTGTATCTGGGGCTTACAGTAGTTTCATTCATCTGGTGTTCTCGAGAATAGTGACATAACTGGTTCCCAGAACTATTCCAATGAGAACTCCAAGGATCATATCAAGATGCTACATCTATATGTTTATGTACTCATACATTTAAAAAAATTCTATAGGAGAGAGACCAAGGCACAAGGGCAAGGCTGGAGGTGAGCATCCAGAAACTGAGCTGCTGTTCTTCTGTTGCTGTGAATTTTTAATGAGGGCTGTTCTTGATTGACACTATCACCAACAATATACTGTGTGTGTGTGTGTGTGTGTGTGTGTGTGTGTGTGTGTATGTGTGTGTGTGTGTGTGTATATATATATATTATAGACATAACTATGTTAGAAAACTGTAAACAGCACTGAGAAATTCATTGCGTCTGCTGCCAAAACACCGCATCAACACTGAGTGGCAACCCCATAACAAGTGTCATTTTTAATGGAGCTGAGCCTGTATTTATACATTTGTATTATTCTATTGTGACAAGTCAAAATGTCTGCAGAGAATAAGGACTCTTGTTGACATTTCACACACAAACCCATGGTGGCACTACAGTAAAGGGTCATTAAACAAGCAAATTCCTTGAAATCCTTTGTCTACCATGAATGTGTCATCTAAAACCTTTTGAGATATTTCTGTCTGCACCAACAACATCCAAGTACTATACTAATGCTGCTAACACAGAACATAAAGTGTTACTTACAGTTTATTTAGCTCTATTAACTCCCATGTTATTGTGACAGTGAAAAACAAAGATACTACTCTGATGCAGACAAGTTTCCCTCCTGTACACACCCTTGTCTACACTCAAAACCAAGACAAGTAGAGTTTGACAAGACTGATGTCCCTCCCCCTTCAAGCTGCTTCACAGCTCAGCGTCAGAGTGAAACCGTGGACTGGCAAGTAAAGGGCACCTTGGCTGAAATAATTAACTACCTGAAAAACAAGCTAATCGCACAGGTTTATTAGTGAGGCATACTTTGCTAATATATGAAGGATGAGTACCTTCTTGGCCTTGTTCCTTCCTCTCCACCATGTTCTTGTATTCCTCCAGCGCCTTCTCTGTCAGTTCATTGAAAGGGTTGGGGGGAAGAGAGCGTGTCTGCTCCTCATCCTCAATGATGAAAGCCTGATCCAGAAGAGAGCATAAATCAATATATGATAGAAATGTGATGTAATTGGTTGAATGGCACGCACACGTTTGTGTGTCAATAAAATAGTTTCAAAGAAACATTACTGTGTTCCACTGACACATTTAGGCCAGGATTAAATTCCCTTGCAGATATGGACAGCTGCAGATACCAGGCACACAGTTGTTATATTACTTTCAAGTCTGCTTAGAGGAAGGATTCCATACAAAGCAGATTGGCATCTATGGGATTGTGTAGTCTACACCAACATTGTCTACTTGCACAGTTGGTTCTCTTGATATTCTTTTAAATGCAAGTTCTGCTAATGAAGTGCCAAAATGCACAGCCTCTCTGCCTATAGGTGTTCTGACTTGCCAATTTGACAATTTGTTAGAAATGACTAACATAATGCCACTTAATAAGTATAAGTGATATAAGTAAGAAAAAAAACATACTGTGCCTTATTAAGCACAGTATGTTGATGTTGTGACCTGAGATCACTCTTAATACTTATCAGCTTTTTAAACAATGTGCCGTGTGGCTGCGACTTTTACAAATAATACTTACTGGTCCTTTTACAGTGTCCACAACAATGCCTGCAAGTAACTGAGACTTTGGTCCTGCAGTCATCTGATCACCTCTGTGCTGTTCTTTTATCTGAAAAAATGTAATGAACAAAAATCATGTACAACAGATTCAGGATTTTCTGACATTAAAGTTTAAGGTAATAACATGCTAGACCAGCAAACATGTGGTGTATGTGTTCAGTGGATCAATCCACTATATTAACTATGTATTTGCACTACAGACTTTTGATAATATCACAGAGGAGGAGCATTTTCATTTTGAATAGAGAGAGCTGTTTTACTGTTGCTCTAATGCAAGATGTCCAATAAGAAAAGGTCAAAATGGATGTTTTTTTTGTGAGACTGTTGCGCAGGTTTAAACATGTTACAATGTTTTTTTTATCTGACCCGGTTCCTCTTGTCCAGAACCTCGGTGGGATCAGTGTTGAGTGGGACAAACTGGTTAGGGTCCTCAATCTTTATAGGGGTGCCAATTGTGTTGCCAGGCTGTGATGACTTCATCCACTGTAGAAGGACGGACAATAAAGTTAATAACAGTCTCTAACATTAAAAGAATGCAGTTATAAAACTTGTCACAAGAGGGCAGACTTATACAAAAGAATAGCACCTTAGGTTCTTCAGACACCATAACAGAGAGGAGTACATCACTTATTCAATTTCGTGTTTGAAAGTCAACACACCATGGTTTTGGTCCTGGGGCTGACATCCCCACTAGGTGACTGTTCAGGAACGTTGACCCTCAAGTAGCTGTTGGGTGAGTTGAGCCATCGGGTCCTTTCTCTCTGCTGCTTCTGCACCATGAACTTGAAGGGGCTACGCAGACCCAGTTCAGTGTCCTCCTGAGGCACACCTGACACTGTAGCGGGGATTTCCACGTCATTCTTAGACCGAGGCTTTTCACGAATGACAGGGTTCCGGTAAGAGTAACCTGTTCTGTATCCCTGACAGGTCAAACAAAGAGGGAACATTGTTTAATGTGTGCACTGCTGCAGTTTTACTGTAAGTGGTCACAAATGCCTGCTCTGTATTCTCACAATAAGGATAAACACAAGACATTAACTGCAGAAAAGATACACAGAGAGCCCATGATCCACTTACACACTGCTTTTAAATATTTAAACAACGCAGTATACAAGCAGCATTCGTGCAGATGTGCCCAGTTTCAGATGGAAAAGATAAAACTTGAGTTAGAAGAGAGTGTGTTGTTAACAATACATCAAAGACTGAGAGACAGTCAACTATAGTTTTCTTCGCTGATGGGAACTTGTAGTTTGTGCAAAGTGTAGCTGGCAGAACATCACTACAATAAAAAGCTGGTGTTTTCACAAGGGAAAGATGACGAGTCTGCCACACAAAAAAACCCTTTGCCACTATCTGAGCATTGTTTTTCTATACAACTCTGTGCATTCATAAAAGATAAAATGCACTGTAGCATTTACACATTGCTTAAATGACTGTTTACCCTTCCTCCATGTTATCTACATTCCGCCTTTAAAGGTGCACAGGCCTCATTCTAAATCATCTTCTTCCCCCTGTATTATTAGCCGTAACCTTTAACGCAATGTGGGCTGTTGTCTTTGTTTGGAATCATTTCCGTCATCTTTCTTCTGGCATGGAAGGTCAGACTTCCAGTTCCAGCGACTGTAATGGCATTTGTACCAAGTGTCTTGAAGAAAATGCCAACTCCTATTTCCAAATTGAGTGCAGTGGAGTCCTTACACTATTGGATTGTGTGGTCTCCGTGGCTCTAACTGCCCACAGCATGCCTCACCATCTGGAAACTATTATTGAGAGGGTGGACGAGCTATGATCACACAGAGCTGACGCAGCTGCAGCCAGCTCCAGCCACAGTTGTTAGCGAGCAGCACACTCGAACAGTCTGACATCTTCAGTGTCCATAGAACAGAGGCTGACCATTATCAGTGCTGTTATAATAGCAGGGTGTGTGAATTTTCAGAGCACAGAAATCTGAAGGGTGGAACAAGACTAGTGGACAGCCTTTTAGCCACAGATCACTGTGCTTAACAAGGAGTTCACATTTATTCACATTTTATTCGAAATATGATATGATTCAATTTTCCAATCTAGTTTCATTGTCTTCTCTAATTAGATACTTCCCGAGGAAGTGCCTGAGACAGGAAACTCAAAGAATCATGGGTAAAAGTCACAGGTTAAGGTTCACTCACCAGGTTGTCCAGCATCCTCATAAGGGATTCAAATTCTGCTTCGCCCACTTTCCACTTGACCTCATTGTCCACCACCACACCAGCAGCGGCTACTCCCTGTGTCAGTGATTTAAACTTCTCCCTGTCCAGTAACACAAGATTGTCCATGCCGCCTGAGCACCTCAAAGCATTCACCTAGAGAAAGGCATCCATTTAAAATAATTATTATTTTGTGTACTAAAGATTTCCCTCATGCATTCATTACATTTCAAACATACAAAAGTAGAGAGAACCGTCATTTTGTTTAATATTTACACTTTTAAGATAAAGTGAGATTTTCATTTCAAAATGCTTAAATGCAGTCTAATTATATTTGAGCTGAACTGAAAACATGCGTGCTTCCTTTTAAGAAACGCTGCTTTGTTTTATCAGTCTGACTCAGAGTACAAAAACTATTCTGCCAGTAAGCGATGACAAGTGACATCACTGATTCATAGGTGATCAAGCTAATTTATAAAGTGTCAAGTGCATGTAAAGGCCACGCTCAAGTTTACAAATTGGTTGCCACCAATTAGTGAAGCAATTACCCTTCATTACAATGCAGGATCAAAAAGTCATGTTTTTGTACCTGGATTTCACAGGCTTGCTGTGAGTGATACACGTAATGAAAAGCTTCCTCAACTGTTTCTCCCAAGGCCAGCAGCCCATGGTTCCTCAGGATCATTACCTGAAAAACATACATGCCATAAACACTGTTACATACTGAACAAATCCAACTAATGTACATTGGCATATTGAATCTATGTATACATTAATCAGGTTAAGTTCCTATAGCAACAAAATCTCTAAGCAAACACATCATTATACCCTAATACTAATTTTATGCTGTAAAATGTGCTTCTGTAAACAAGAAACTGTTCCCTTCCTCTGCACAAATGATTAAATGTGTTGTTAGATATCTTTGGAAAATATCCTGTTTTGATATGCAGAGAGTTAGATGCTGGGTAGCAGGAAAAAAATTCAGCAATAACAAAAAATCAGCCTACTAGCACAACTGAAGCTCAAGTAAAATGTTCTCATTTATTACATGAATGTTGATTGTGCCATTTTTCAAGACAAGTTTTTTGTCTGATGTTAATACTTGAGCAACTTTTTTTTTTAAATGATATGCAGTCTGTCAGTATGTAAACAATTCAATTACAATACAATTCTGAGATAAAACACAAAAAGAGTTCCTTATTTCATCTACAGTATGTACAAAAAAAATTTAATCAAGCCTGTTATAATTAATCTACATTTACGAACTAACTCTAGAAGATAGGGTCTGATATAAGCAGATAAATGGAGTTCACTATAAAAACTGAAGTCTATTTTCAAGTTGTTGAAAGCCTCCTCTGTTCCATGTGAAAGTTAGCCTGCCACTAATGGAGTGCCTTGGCTTGACAGTACCTTGGCAGTTGGTCCGAGAGCTTTCTGAAACTCCACCTTCTCCTCTTTATTATCCAGGCTGCCATGGAAACTAAAGCAGCTCACGTCTCCCAGAAGCAAAGCCTCCTGGGAAATGGGCAGGATTCCACATTTCATGGAGGACACCTGTTAGCACAGGATAAAGCAAGAGACTGAAGTGCCAACATATAAATAGAGGCACATGTTTTTGCTATCAGGCACAAATAAAACTTTACACAGCGATGTCCATCATGTGCTGTGCATTTTACAGGCAAGTTTCAAAGGAAGTGGTAAAAATGCATTACAGGGTGTCTGCATCTGAAACAACCACATATGCAGGGGGCCGCCTTTAATTCAGCTTTCTTCTTCTGGTGCAAAATAAGCTTTTAGCAGCAGCTTTTATGCTGTTATTAAAATGAAGCTCATATAATATTAGCCTGAAGGAAACTTACAGCAGCTGTAGCTGGGGTGTGTATGTGAATGATACATCTCACATCAGGCCGCATGGAGTAAATGGCTGCATGTGGAGCAAATCCAAAATGGTCAATGCTGAGATCAGTAGAGCCCTGGTCCACAACATCACCAATTATGTTTACTTTCACCTGCATGTGGCAGAAAAAACAAACCCCTGTTAAATAACAACACAGCCATAGAATAGCTAATTATATGTATCATAAATGAACCCTGTAGAGTGCTTTTAAACAAAGTTCATTAATTTTACACCGTATGCATCCTGAGGCCTACTAAACATGTTTGTTGTTTACAATATTATGGATATTATGCTAGCAACAATGTACTTCTTCACTGGCTTTTGCAGGTGCACATTGTGCAGTGAATGTGTATGTATGTGTACTCTTGTGGATATTACACAACATAATATAGGTCCACACATATTTTTAAATTCAGGGCATTACTATACCAGTATTCAAACTCTCCAGAGTGCCTTTAAAACACTTTGACCTCACTGTGTAAATCAATACTGATGCAAGCTGATGGTAATAGCCTCCCATATATTCTGAGACCCTGTATTTTATCCACAGAAATCTAGATTAGAATTAATTCTAAAAGCAGTTAAAAGCTAGTAAAAAAAAGCCTACAAAAAAACCCCTTTCAGACATGGTATACATAACATTAGTCCAGTATCAGAGTGACATTCTGTCATTCAGACACAGTTCACTTTTACCCTCTCCTTGTGTCCACTTGGAAGCACCCTTTTTTTTCCTTTTATGGTGGCTTAGGTATAAATGTTAATGATACATAAATGTTAATAGGAATGACCTATTAGTGGAAGTCTGCCATCTTCTCTTACTCTCTCTCTCTCTCTTTTTTTTTTTTCACAAAAGTGACCACGGGTGCTCATTCAGATATGAAACATTCATCTGCTGTCAGGTTAATGGAACAGAGTGCATGTCTGAAAGGGGCCATGGTAGGTCAATCTAAACACTCTGTGACAAGTTCAAACAGAAAAACTAAAAGCGATTACTACGTTGAATCAAAGACTTTATGAAAGAGAAATTAAGGTTTTTGAACTCCTAATGCACTAAAAGATCTTCGAGGCTCTCATCATTATGTATGTCTATATGTATGTTGAACAACGAGATGGCCTGGTCATTCACCGTGAAATAATACAGCATTGATACTATAAGTCTCACTGCATCTCACATTTATTCAGAGGATTTACTGTGATTCTACTGTTTGTAATTTCTCCCAAAACACAAAAACTGATTAAAACTCCATAATTATAAAATAATTATATAATCACTGTACTCACCAAATTTGCTGCTGTCACCTCAGCAAAAGACAGGCCTTGTGGACAAATGAGGACATGGTCCTGCTCTTTACTGACACGCACCTGAGACCAGACAACAACACATGAGTAAGGTCAAAAATACATATTCATGTATTACCCAAAATTAAAATGTTCAGGTCCTGAGCTTTATTGCTGTTGGCTTTATTGGCTATTGTACACCTAGTTAAAGTCTGACCCATGTATTTCTGTACAATGAAGGTTGTTTATTATGCACACTTATCCATTTCACTGTGTCAGAAGTATCTGTGCAGCTGATACATTATTGAGCATGTGGATGTCCCAAACAAACTAAAGGCTACGCTGTGCGTGTTTGCATATAAAGTGGGTAACTGTGATCTGATCTCAAGTGGTCACTGGAGACACACTCTAATGCCAAGCATGCACTGACACTGCTTAAAGCTGTCAGCTTGTGCCTGGATCACCTGCATAGGGCCCAAACCTACATTTCTTCAGTTCAGATCTTTAAGCTGGGTTAGCAGCTGCTCACAGCAGGGAGGCAAATTTGACCGAATGAAGAGAACAGACAACTTTAAACCACAGAGAAAAGCTCACTTTACTCTGAAAAACTCAACAATCAGCATGTGGGATGATAAGACTGACTATCTAGGTTCTGTCTTTGGGGAGAATCTGAACCTGAACTTCATGTCTTCACATTTCAGGAATTCGTCAAATAATTTACTGTGAATTCTTACCATTGGTAAGCATATTCGCAAACCTTTCAATTCTTAAATGATATAATAAATTGGGAGGTATTCTTCCTTTAAGACCTCCAAAAGCCATAGAACACAAGGCTCACATAAATAAACACAAACCCTGTGCTGCATACACTGTGCAGTTGTACTCACTGTAATGTAGGAGCTTGTAAAACGAGACCAGCTGAAGAGGTCAACAAGCCTGTAGAGACTGGCCAGCCTGCACCGACTCTGTTTTTCCCCTTTGGCATAAGCAGGAGATTCAATGCCGTACAAGTCATTGACTGGAGTCACCATCCCAATGCCTGCCACAACACATAACATCATTAGTAAAAAGCAAGGCATGGAACCCATTTAAAATGATGTGTACATTGTTGTTTCCACTGTATATACAAAGTTAGACATCTCAGGGAAGTCTACACAACTGGAGATTAAAATGGGCCTTTCTCAGAATTCCCAACATGAAACTCAGGGATATTTTTGGACTGTATGACCGTATAAGGGCATTTACTGATACTGGATACATCTTTTACAGCCACTTTAGCCCTTTAAAAGGTCTGTTCCAGCCATTTTCTTCTGTGACATTTCCCAAACATTTTACAGCTGTAAAGTCATTGTCAAACTAACATAAATGAGTGCTGTGACCTCCCCAGACACTCAAGGCGAAAAGGTCATGCTAACATAATTAGCAATGCAAACTGGATGTAATTCATTATTGAGATTGGTCATGAGGGCTGCTTAATAGAAACACTGACAATGAAGAATGCTGTTAACAACTTTCTGCCTTTTCTGCTGTTTCAGGATTATTCCGTGTCACAAGAGTCTGACAATTCAGCCTCAGACAATGAAGATATTCAGCCTGCATAATGCACATGGACAGACGATACACACTGAATGACAATAAGGGCCAAAGGGAGATAGATTAACCCACACACACACACACACACACACACACACACACACACACACACACACACACACACTTCTACTCACTGATGGGCGAAGTCAAGGGGCCGGCCCCTCCCAAGGTGCTTGCCATGACCAGGTCAGCGATCTGTCTCAGTGCCAGGAGGCCTGTAGGGGTATTTCCCTTTGTCAGCTGGTCCTGAATCAGGCCTTCCAACTCATCTTTAAACACCTGTAAACAAAAACAACTTTCAGAGTGACACAAACACCATCACAACAATTACCAAGCATCCAACACCCTAACCATAACTTCATTAAAATACAACCACTCTCTATATTACAACTGTACACAAATCACTAAACACTGCTTAAAAGGCTTTGTGTGTCTGTGAAAAGGGGGTTCATTAGGGGGAAAAAAGGGAGTCAGAATTAAACCAAACCCATGAGTAGCCACGTCTTAAAACGGCACTATTTTCCTCTGAGCTGCAGCTAAGCTCTGGCATTCTGTTTCATCCGACCATGGTTCCCATGGTGATGAGATGAGCTCCACTTGTTGGGTCTGTTATGCAATTGCAGATGAGTGTGGGCTCATCTTATTTCCATGTACTTCATTGGCATGTGTTTATTGTACCTCCTCATGCTTCATCTAACCATACTGCACCTTTCTGTTTCTCATTCATTCAGGTTATATTATACTGATGTAATGCATAACTTTTATTTTTTATATATTTTATATACTTTATTAATCCCTTACAGGGAAATTTAAACCACTCCTATACATTTTTTTGGCATGCATACACATCACACACCACAACAATGTACATGCACATGCATAGAGGAAAGGAGGAGTGGGGGCGGCGCCACAAGCAGATGGGGGGGGGGTTCTGTGCCTTGCTCAAGGCCTTTCTTCTACTATTTTATCTACTATTATTCAATTTACTATACTATTTATTTTATTTTGACGTGCTGCTTCACACAGCTTCTGTTCAAACACATTTACTTTGATTTTTCACTGTGTACACTATTGCTGCTCTTGTAACAACAAATCGATCTGTACACAGGGGTCTTGATCATAGATGTAAAGTAACAAAGTAGAACTACCTAACTACTGTACTTAAGTATTAAAAAAACGGATCTTTATTGGAGTATAATTTTGTTCTCCTACCTTTACTTTTACTTCACAGCATATTTTCGATGACTTACTTAATACTTTTCCTCTGATATTTTTTATGAGCAGCGTTATAACTTGTTACTCTGACAAGAATAATTAAAAATGCATTTCTGGTTGGTTCTATCAATTCACTCTTTGGTTTGACAAAACTAAGCAACGGTGCATTAGCTTTAATATGTGTAAAATGTGTGCAAGAACAAGAGCACCACCAATGAGCATCCAGTCTTTTTTGCTGCACAGATTCCAGTTGATATGATTAAAATGAGTGCCACAGCAACAAAATATATACAGTGTATCAGAGATTTCTAAACAGGTAATATAATCAGTTAACTCCAACAGTGAATTCCCTGTTGGCAAAAAAACAAAGGATCCTCCCTTTAAAGGTACACTTGGTAACTTTTTCATGTTAATTAATCATCTTCGTAAGTCGGTAGATGTTAAAATGACACAATACTGGACAAAATAAAGCCCCCCTTGGCCTCCCCTGCTGTCTGTACCGAGAATACTGCACTTGCAACTTCAAGGACACCAACCAGGAGACTCTGAGCGCGAGAGCAGGAACACTTTACGGCAAACAGTGTCCTCACTTCCAGCATAGAGGCAGAGAGCTATAGAGCAGGCTAGTGGTTGTTGCTAACATGTTTTCATGGTAGAGATGACGAAGATACACAGAAGTGTAGTGTCGCAGTGTTTCGTTTCATCAGTGAACTCACAAAGCCGTTATCAACTCCTGCTGCTCCAAACTGTTCTCTAACTGCAATCTGATCTTTTCATTTGACGAGCTAAACCGACCGCCTGATGAATTTATGAGCTTTACTTTAGAAACCGTTACTAATTCCTTATGATCACATTTCTGTATTCCAATAAAATAACAGAAAACTAATTATTTGTTTCGCATTTCAACCTTCTGGCTTTAGAATTTTTTTTTTTTTTTAAATAGAAATACAATTGTTGTAGTACGTTTTTTCTTACTCAAATGTTCAAAAGACCAGTTTGTTAAACCTAAATCTGTTGCTACAGCTAATGCTGAGGCTAATGCAGGCTACAGCTAAAAATCAGGCCAGTGCCAATGCTGAGTCTAAAGCTCATACTAACGCTAAAGCTGAAGCTAAGGTTATAGTTGAGGCTAATGCTAAAGCTAACATTAGTTCCAAGAGCAGAGAATCCTAAGGTAGGATAATAGCATTAGCTCAAGTTACTCAATTAATCTTACAAAAGCAGCCAAACTTTTCATGGACTTTCAGAAATGCGCCATCCGTGTCACTACAGCCATTTTACTGTAGTGTCATCACCACATAGTTTAACAGATATCTGCACCTCTATTAGTGATTTTGACCCCAAAAGTAGTGTGAAGATTCAGTTCGGGCTGTACTATCGTCAGACTTTGATGTAACAGAAAGATGAACCCTGGTATGTCAGTGTAATTAAACATACATACAGTGGTATGTATGAGACTGTCTTCACTTGAACAAGAAAAAAACAGTGCATTAGGATCAGTAAAGAGTGAGGGAATGGCTTGCCTCTCTGGCTCTCAGAGTGCTTCTTATTACTCATACTTGGTGAGAGCTTGTGTGTAGGAGGGTACTAATATGGAGCTGTGGGCTACATACTGGACTCTGCAGGATCTGGGTGACCCTTTTCTTCTGCTCCATCATGTTGAAATCCTGCCTCAGGTCCGGTGACATGTTCTTGCTCCGCAGGTATTCTGGATCATTCTCATCCATGCGGTCAAAGTAGCGCTCCTTGGAGTCATTGCTGGATAGGGACAGGGTCAGAGACCCTGCCGTCTGCCTCATGTCCACCAAACTCATGTTGGCCTTGTGCTTATACTCTGGAACAAGAAAGGGAAACATCACAGACTGTTGAGGCAACGCATGTTGTTTGAACTGAAAAGCTGTGTGATGACTCATGTAATTACAGAGATGGAGACGAGAGAAAAGTGAACATTGTTATGTGACTGATGCAGTTTTGTGAGGAGAAAAATGACAAGTTGCTGTGAAATGAATATGTGGTACTAACAATCTTACCTCTGCACAAACACACCTATTTATTTACACCATTTGTTTGCTTTTAACAGCTAAGTTTACATGTCTTTTGTGGACAGAAGCAGCAATAGTTTCCCCCTCTACAAAGTACACAGAGAAGGAGGACATAGTAAACAAAGGTAGGCCTCATGTAAATGAGCCTGAGGAGCTGTTGGTGTTGCAGTGTTACCTGGATGTGGGGGTTGAGAGAGATACAGCCAGGACTACTTTACAGTAGGCCAGAGAATGAAATACATTCTTTTTAACGGCGTGTTACCGAACCACTGCATGCACGGCATCAAATTACAACTTTAAACCATTCACTGCACAATAAGTAACACAGGAGGGAAAGCATTAGCCGAATACATAAGAACTAGCACAATAAAAAAAACAAAGGAAGCACATGAGTAAAACTCTTACTGTAAGTTCAACATTACCTGAAACAAAGTAGTGCGGACGGTGTACGACCGAATTTATCCGACAGAGTCTTCAGAAACGTGGAAGTGAAACGCACGGATGTTATTCCCGGTTTGGATGCATTGTGGTTAAAATAAAATAAATAAATAAAAAGAAGCATGTGCAGCTACAGTATCCAGACAGAGCAGACTGCCCGCTGCGGGTGAGTAGAGTGGAACAGTGAAGAGAGGCTGCATGGAGGAGGCTGTGGGTGTGTTTGTGTGGGAAAAAGGAAAAGTGACCATGTGACTTCACTTATCCACCCACCAGGCCGTGTGTGTGTGTGTGTGTGTGTGTGTGTGTGTGTGTGTATTCAGCGGGACAAAAGAAAGGACGGCCTCTCAGGAGTAGTTCGCTCCAACCATGTTGCAGCTTTTTGCAGCTTTTTACAGCCACCTTTATTCTGTTTTATCTCAAAGTAGAGTTTTTGGTGCCATTCCTTAGAGTAGCAGGGTTGCAGGTTGGCAAGTTTAAAGTCAACAACAGACCCTTACTTTTTAATGAGTTTGTTTGCTTTAATATTTCTCCCCAGCACAATACAGCAAAGAAGGTGGCGCACACTAAGACAGACTGATAGACCTGATCATCTCAGGGAATAGAGTTGATAATGACATTAATAGCACCCTGGATGCAAATTGCACAGGTTGACACACTATTTATGGTGCGAAAAGTATAATTCCACTTCTTGTTCCATGTAAACACATTTGTTTTGTGAAACCACTCAACTACTACTGCAGACATGGACAGCTATGGACAACAGACAGTAGCAACAGACTTGGAACACTAATCATTGAATCTTTGGAAATCATATGTGTTCACCTAATGATACAAACTAATACTTATTTCAGCCTCTTGCTTAGCAAAAAGAGGTCTAGAGATGATTAAAGATCAAAGTAAGCATAAAGCTGTGTAGATTTATCTTGAAAAGCACAGGAATTCCTCTTCTTCCTGCCACCTCTCTCCTCTCCTTTCTGCCTTCCTGGTCAGCCTCTCTAAAAAGTCTTGTAGCAATATTCAAATGTACTCCATGTTAAGGGAATGCATGTCTGGAATCTCTCATTTTCTCAGCACACAACTCCTGCCAGCCTGCAGAGTTATTACCCTTTTAATCAAACACTTTAATCAGACACAAACATGTAGATTTGAGCGGGACCGAACAATTCCAGGAAACAGAATGTGAAGTCTGGGAGGCGGGGCAGATATGTGGACATATGTAATGAAAAGCAGAACTTTCTCACTCCAGAGCAGTGACCCCCCCCCCCCCCCCCCCCTCACCCCCGTATCTGGCACAGTTCCCACAGAAACCGCATGCAAGTTTAAATGTCTTCCGTGCACAACATCCTCTCACCTTCCAGCCCCCGCATTCTTGCTGACTGTTTGAACTTATCAGCGTGGACAGTCCATCTTGAAAGCATTGACCAAAATGTCAGGTGTTATTAGCAGACGTCTCATTCATACAGATTACTGCTGAGGATATTAATGCCCACAAATAAAAGTGCACCTTTTGTCTTGTCACAAACCAGCTTCTTCACTGGAAACAACCTCAGAAAGCAAACAGATGCTTGGTGATTAAATCAAATGATGAAACATTGAAAATGTTACTCCTAGAAATAATGGTGCAACTATTTGATTGCCCCTACATGGGAAATTGTTTTCCAATCAAAGTAAAAAGTTGTTGGTTGATACCACAAACTAAAAAAAACAACAAACAACTGCATCTACATGTACATGTACTGAATATCAAACTCCAAAGACTTAGCTGTAGTAGAATATATCATAAGTAAAACACAAGCATTAAGAATGAGGATCAGTGTAATGTAGTAGCTGAGTTTAAGACAGAGAGAGTTTAAGAAGTCTGGATCTGTGGTAGGCAGAGCATGTTGAAAAAATAGGGATGCGTGACGCCACGTTTTAACCTCTGAATAGGTCTTCTTTCTACCTCTGATAGGTGGGATAAGGTTCACTCTGAGGTTTTATCTGAGCAGGAAAAAGTTGATGGAACTGTATTTTCTTTACCAATCACAGATAGGCACAGATAGTTCATTATAGGAAGTAGTTTGAAGAGGCTGATAGTGTGCAGCCAATTGTGATTCAACAAGTATGTTCCCCTATAATAGACAATAGAAAGGTGCTGTTCTTGTTCCTATTGTTTCTGTGGTACTGGCATCTTAGAATTTATACACTTTGAACTATGGAACCAGTG